>PVIU01011527.1:0-64267 GCA_004026605.1 Ondatra zibethicus
AGACAGGGGCACTGATGCAGTGAGACAGGGACACCGATGCAGTGGGACAGGGGCACTGATGCAGTGGGACAGAGACAGTGATGCAGTGGACAGGGGCACTGCTGCAGTGGGACAGGGGCACTGATGCAGTGAGACAGGGGCACTGATGCAGTGAGACTGTTTCCAGCGTCAGGTGAATCTGCTGTACAGAGTATGGTTTCAGTAGGAAGTCAGTTCTGCATGGAGGAAAGGGAAACATGATAGCTGGTATGTGTGCTCCTAGGAGAGAGGTGAAGTGGGACAAGGAAAGAGTGGAGAAGGGTTAGGAGTGGGTGTCCAGGTTCCAACCTGGTCCCATGGACTCTCAGCCCTTGCAAGCTTGCACACAGGGACTGTTGACAGAAGCAGGAGCTGATTTGATGGGGATCTTTATGATCTTCCGGGACTAGAGCAAGGTTGACATAGTTTGGGGAGCGAAGTAGGTAGGTATGCTTTCTTCCAGAGTAAGAGGCCATAATGGGGCTTCTGGAGCAAGTTACTTACCAAAGGACCATTTAGGTGAGCATGGAGTGAGGAGGCAGGCCCGGGTGGGGGATGGCGTAGACCAGGGGGAATCAGGGTTCAACAGCGAGGGGATCCCAGTTGAGTTCTACCTTTAGCCCAATCACATAGGTGGCTTTAAAGAGTGAATGGACCCCATTACTGCCCTCACTATCCCCTGTCTCAATCAGTTGTTGGGGACAAGTAAGGAAATATAACCTCTCAGGGTCATATATCAGCCCAGGGCACATCTTAGGAGAAGGGAACGGCGTTTGAAGAAACTTTACAGACTCTGTTGCAGCCCCACCCCCATTTATCTGGGATAAACATACTTACTGTTATCTGAGGCTGGCAACTTCAGGAGGCTAAATGGATGTAATTTGAAGGAATTTGGAGGCTCAGGCTAGACTGGCAGGGCCCATGGTGTACTGCTGCCCTTGTGTGCCTTCTAAGACCTTGGTTTTCTAGGAGAGAACCTGTTTGAGTACATGTGAGATAAACTGGGGGACTTAAAGAAATAACTGGAACACATTAAGGGAACTAGAGCACCTGCGGTCTGCAGAGAGCCGATGCCTGTGAAGTGTGTGTGTGTGTGTGTGTGTGTGTGTGTGTGTGTGTGTGTGTGTGTGTGTGTGCGTTTCCCTGGTGAAACAAAGCTGTTTATGAGTCTGGGTTGGTGGAGCTGAAAGGAGACATAGGCAGGCATGGAGCATTGTCAGTTTTGAAGTGTAGGATGACTTCTCAGGCTCTGCATGCGATCAGCTGGGAAAGTTAGCTGTGCTGTGGAAGGGAGAAAGCCTTTTCCTAGTTTGAGCCATGGCTCATAAAGAAGAGGAGGGTACTCATTTAGGCCATGTACCTGTAATCCCAGAATTTAGGAGGCTGAGGAAGTACTAGGCCAGCTTGAGATGTGTAGCCAGACTCTGTTTCAAAATGAGAGGAGCAGGAGTGAGAGACAAGAGAGGAGTCAGGCGGGAAAGAGTGGAAGTTTAGTACAGCTAGGGGCCTACATCTTATTCCCAATGCCAGATAGTTAAGGAAATGTTATTTGTCTTTGGTGAGACTAGAATTAGGAAAGCAGCGATTTGCATTTACATAAGGTTTAGAGGATGGTACAACCACTTGAAAAAGCCTTTGGCGGCTTTCTATAAAGTTGGAAGTACTAAATTAAGTTGATTATGGGGATGTTGTCGGTTTGGGCTGGTATCTTAAAGGTTACTGGCTGAAGGAGTTCCCACAACATGGGGATGTCTTCCTCATCTTCTGGGACTAGAACAAGGTGGACACAGGGTTTGGGGCACCAAGATGGAAGGCGTGTTCCCGTAAGTGATGAGGCTTCTGGAGCAAGTGACTTACCAAAGGAGGATGATCTAATTACCTTACCTCTTTAGGGTTTCCCCTACCACACCAGCCCCCTTCTAGTCTGAGAGTCTTATGGGATGGGAATGTTGTCCTCCCATGTTCTAGAGCAGTGTTTCTCTGTCTTCCTAAGGCTACAACTCCTTAATACAGTTCCTCATGCTGTGGTGACCCCCAACCAAAAAATTGTTTTCATTGTTACTTCATAATTGTAATCTTGCTGTTGTTATGAATCACAATGTAAATATCTGTGTTTTCTGATGGTGTTAGCCCCCCCCCGCCGTGAAAGGGTCATTTGACCTTGATAGGGGTCGTAACCCACAGGTTGAGAACTGCTGTACTAGGGGATGGCGCAGGGAAGTAAGACACATCCTTCAGTCCTTGACATCAGCCTGTGCTTTAGTAAAGGAGTTTGGACCCCTAGGAAATGGTTTCTGAATGAATATTGAAACTTAGTCTTTCTCCCTATCGTCAAAGCCCACATTTCCTAAAGATGTGAATGAAGAGAGGCACTAGGGCAACGGTTCTCAAACCCCCGCAGCCACAACCCCCTTCAAGGGAGTACGATGACCCTTTCATGGGGTTGCCTACGACCACTGGAAAGCACATTATGATTCACAGCAGTAGCAAATTACACTTATGAAGGAACAATAAAATAACTTTATGGTTGGGGGTCACCACAGCACGAGGAACTGTATTAAAGGGTTGCACGCAGCATCAGGAAGGTTGAGATCCACCGGACTAGGACTTTAAAAGGGAATTCAGAGTTTGCTGAGCAATGCAAAGTGCATGCAAATGAATCTACAAAAGTGAACTGGGGACTCGGGGCCAGTGGACTTTGACAAATCAAAGGGTTTTTGTGCCAGTTTGCCCAGTCCTGGATCATGACACCCCGTGGGAAGCTAGAAGAGGTGCTCTAGAATTTCTATGAAGGAGGAGCTGGGAAGGCATGGAGCTGTGCAGCGCTTCCAAGCCGAACCTGGAAGCTACTCACTGTGTGGCCAGTGAAAGATGGCCTCAACTCTGTTTTCTAGCTGTAACTGTCAATGTGATTGCAGGATTTGAGGCTCTTTATATCCGCTGCCAGTTATGTGACCATCTCTTCTGACTCCGTCATCTGTAAGCAGGTCCAGCTGCGCTTTTTGTGCCTGGGGGATCTGGCCTTTTCCAAGGACCTGCCTGACCTAACGGTTATTCCAAACCCTGATCCTCATTCTGGAAAGCTCCAGAGTCCAGGGTTTGCAAAACCAGTCCCCTGTTTCCCAGGGCTAAGCAGATCTGACACAGAACACAGGGTCCTCTAAACCCAGTCCTTGCCACTATCCCCATCACAGTAAATAGGTGGCCCCATCCAGCTAGAGGAAACTGGAAGGTCATGCCCACTTGGATACCCCATCCTTGTCTGATGCCTTGTCTATTGCAGCGGCCCCCAGCTGCTCTCCCACAAACTGCATGCTCCATCTCAGTTCTCCTAATCCTCACTTGGAAGTTGGGGTATCTGTGTTCCTTCTTTAGTGTAGAGCATGGCTGTGAGCACTTGGGAAGTTGTTGCTGCTGAGTCTTAGGGTCAAGGGAGAGTTGACTGAGAGACTTGTCAAGGGCTGAAACAGACTGGTTCCTTGAGTCTCTAGAAAGAATAGCCATAGAAGAGTAGAGAACTGGCCCTGGGTCCGGGAACTGCAATGTAAGCAGTCCCTCTAGGTTCTGTAGCTTACATGCCACTTCCTGCCATAGCTAAAGCTTGTGCCGTGATGCTGGTCCCTTTTTGCCTCGTATCAAAGCAAAAGCTCGCTCCTTTTTCATTTCAGAGCCGCAAAACCAACTTAGTCCCCCCAGCTCCACCAGTGGAGATTATATACATCAGCTTCCCCGACCCCTGTTTTTCTCTACAGGGTTTCTTTGTGTAGTCCTGGCTATCCAGGCTGGCCTCGAACTCACAGAGATCCGCCTGCCTCTGCCTCCCAAGTGCTGGGATTAAAGGCGTGCGCCACTGCTGCCCGGCTTCTTTTATTCTTTTTAAAGGCAGAGTCTTATACGTACAAAACTGGCCTTGAACTTGCTATGTAGGCCGGGCTGGCCTTCCATGGTCTTCCTTGGGGGCTGCAGTGATAGCTCCATGGTTAGGAGCACCTGTTCTACCACAGGATCTAGGTTTCATTCTCAGCATCCATGGCAGCTAACAACTGTCTGCAACTCCAGTTCCAGAGGACCTGACACCCTATTCTGGCCTCTGTAGGCACTGCATGCATGTGGCATACCGAGAGACAAACAGGCAAAACACCCATATACATAAAATAAAGAGAAATAAAGTTAATGTAAGAAACAAGGGAGTGGTGTTGAGGTGAGGTTTCTCTGCGTAGCCCTCGCTGTCCTGGAGCTTGATCTGTAGACCAGGCTGACTTCAAACTCACAGAGACGTACTGGCCTCTGCCTCCTGAGTGCTGAGATTTAAAGGCACAGGACATCACTGCCTGGCTAAAATAAGCAAAATTTAAAAAACTGTGAACTTCCTTCTCAGCTCCCCCAGGACTGGAATTATAGGTATGTATCACTATGCCTGGATGCATTTAATTTATTTATTTTGATAAAAAATATCGAAAGGCAAGGGAAGAATATTTTGAATTGGGTTATGAGGCCTTCCAGGTGCCTCTCCTTAGCCACTGAGTTTGCTACTTGCTGTGAGTCAGTGTGAAGCTCCGCTGAGGGGTATATTTTCCGTGTCCATGGCCTCTCCTGGCCAGCCACTTGCCATCTCTTGAAGCTTAGCTCACTGCTCCAAGAGTGATTCTATTATGGCTAAGGAGGGCCCCGTCTCACACCTTCCCAGGGGCTGGGAGTGATAAGCGCTCTGCATGGCCTGTTGACAATATTCCCTCCCCCACATCGATTAAAAAGCTGTTCACTTTCAAATGATTGTAGGTTCACAGATCGTTGTGAGGATGGTAAGGAGTGGTCCCCCAAAACCCTGGCCAGTGTCTTTCATTGGCAACATCTCGTGTAACATTTTAGAACCGTCTCAAAGCCAGGAAGCTGATATTGATACAGCCTGTGCATCTTACCACTTGCATACATTTGTGCAGGCACCACACCTGTTGTGATATCCCTTCCCTAGCCCTCCTGTCTTACTCTACCACCCCCAAACCCTGGCAACTATTACTGTATTCTCTGTCTCTGTGTTAGTTACTTTTCTCGTGGATGTGCCCAGATATCTGACAAAAGTAATGTTAGGCGGGAAGGCTGCACTTGGGCCGTTAGTTCAGAGGGCTGCAGTCCATCGTGGTGGGGAAGGCGTGACGACAAGGTTGTGAGGTCTGTGCTCACATTGTATTCTCAGCCGGGAAGCAGAGAGAGATGCACACTGGTGCTCAGCTCACTTTGTATGTCTGGGACCCCAGCCCAGGGGATGGTGACACCCACATTCAGGGTGGGCCTTTCTTTGGGCATGCAGATTAATTTTTGCTAAACCCGCCACCTGAGCAGGATCTTAGCTGGAGACTGACCACCCGTTCAGCTAGTGCCAGGATCACTGGTTCCTCTAGCAGGTCAGGTCATCGTGTTTGTGCCAAGTACCATCAGCGGAAACTCAAAAGTAATCTTTCACCCCCAAGCCATGTGCTTGGCAGTGGTCAATGAGCTCATCTTGAGCCAGGCGTAGGTACTATTTTACCTATAAGATCAATGGGCACAGAGAGACCACACTGAGTATCTCAGCAGTTTACCATCTGCTGAAGTTGGGCCAGCCCAGTGCTCATTTCAGCCCCTTTGCTACTAGTGCCTCTAGAGATTTCTCGGTTCCCCTTATAGTGGGTAGGATCACACCAGATGGTTCCATTGGCATTCTTGAGGAAGGAACTGTCTTCTTGCTTGAGGACACAGTATGGCACAGATCCAGATTGTACAGATGGAGTCCGTGTCTTGAGGAGGTCAAATTCCATATCTTCAGGGTGGTGCTCGGTGTTCCACAGCTTGGTATGTCTTGGACACCTCTTTACAAGGCACCTCCTTCCCTGGTCCTATGTTCTCCTTCAGGGCCTCTCCAATCCCAGGAGATAACAGCACAATCCGTGTGGTGGTAGCCAAAACTAAGAGCATATTTAATGACTAGTTTCCCATGACCAGAATCATTCTTCCGTGCCCAGGCCAACTGGGAGCATCATTGTCCCAGTATACATGAGAATATGAATGAACACAGTGTGCGGAGGCCTGAGGAGCCCTTCCTTAGGCACTTTCCATCTTATATGTGTTGTTGGCTGTTTTTACTCTTTGCTCTTCTGGGGGCCTGCTGCCCAGCTCTCAAATAAATCATACATGGAGGCTTATTATTACTTAGGAATGCCCAGTCTTAGCTTGGCTTATTTCTAGCTAATATTTAACTTAAATTATCCCATCTGTCTTTTGCCTCCAGACTTTTACCTTTTTCTATTTATGTATATCTTTTCTTTCCTTCTTACTCCATGTCTGCTGCGAGGCTGGGTGACTGGCCTCTTCTTTTCTTGCTCCTTGATCCTTTCTTCCCAAGTTTCTCTTCCTATTAATTCTCTCTGCCTGCCAGCCCTGCCTAGTCTTTCTCCTGCCTAGCTATTGGCCATTCAGCTCTTTATTAGACCCATCAGGTGTTTTAGGCAGGCAAAGCAACACAGCTTCACAGAGTTAAACAAATGCAACATAAAAGAATGCAACACTTCTTTGCACCATTAAACAAATGTTCCACAGCATAAACAAATGTAACACATCTTAAAGTAATATTCTACAACATAGGGTCTGTCTTATGAATCTAAACTCATTTGATCTGGCTTGTCCAGCTGGCCAGCTTGCTCCAGGGATCTTCTGGCTCTGCCTCCTAAGTTGTGGGGTTACAGGTGGCCATTGCTTCTGCTTAGTGTTTACATGGGTGCTGGAGCTCTGACATCTAGTCCCTATGCTCGTGCAGCAAATGCTTTCCTCACTAAGTCACTTCCTTAGGCCTCCTCATTAATTTTCTGTCTAGATCGTCTGTTATTAAGAGAGAAGTTAAAGGCTCCAACTACAGTGGTATTTGTTTCTTCTTTCTATATGATCAACTGTCCTCTGTATCTCTGCACACATGTTTAGCATTGCCATGTTTTCTTGGGTCTGCCACTTTATTACTATGGCGTGGGAGGTCCTTCTGTCTATGTGTTGCTTTTATTGGTTCATGAATAAAGAAACTGCTTTGGACCTATAGCGAGGCAGAACTTAGGTAGGCAGGGAAAGCTAAGCTGAATGCTGGGAGGAAGAAGGGCAGAGTCAGGGAGAAGCAATGGAGCCGCCGCCATAGTGAGACATACCGAAACTTTGCTGGTAGGCCACGACCCCGTGGTGATGCACAGATTAATGGAGATGTAAGAGTTAGCCAATAAGAAGTTAGAGCTAATGGGCCAAGCAGTGTTTTAATTAATACAGTTTCTGTGTGATTATTTGGGTCTAAGCTAGCCGGGTTGCCAGGAATCAACAAGTGGCTCTCCCCCAACATTATTATGTAATGTTCTTGGACATTCCCCTCATGCTGACATCTGTGCATCTGCTGTGAGCATGGCCATTCTTGCTTCCCTCCGAGTTAGTGATGTATAACATGTCTACCCTTTCGCCGTCAGCCTACCTGCAAGAGAGTTGAAGTGAGTTTTGTGTAGACAATATGTACTTCAGTAATGTGTGTGGTGGTTGTGGGTTTTTTTGGTGTGTATATTTTGTTTATGTTTTTTGAGACAGGGTCTTTCCATTAATGCTGGGGATTGTGGCATGTGCCACTATGACTGGTTCTAGGTTTTTTTTTTTTGTTGTTTTGTTTTGTTTTTTGGACAAGGTCTGTGGGGTAGCCTAGGCTGACAATTTCCTTCCTTGGCCCCCTAATTGCCAGGATTATAGACCTAGACCACCCCACCAGGCTTGAAGGGAAGGTGCTGTTCTAATTTGCTTATTGAACGACCCTTTTATCTATAGTAAGAGGTCTGGTATACGGCAGGTGCTCTATAATCACTGAGTAAGTGACAGCTACAGTAGGCTAAGTGGGACAGTCTGAGGCCAGGGTTAGGGGAGCGTGAAGATCAGGTTATTAGAGCACAGGCTACCAGCTTTGGTACTTAAACTTGGTCACGTTAGGTAAGGGCATTCTGCCCTTCTCAACCCAAGGATTTCTTATTGAACCGAGAGAGCAGCTCTTGGCTGAGATCCCCATAGCAAAGCCTCAGTCAGCCAGAACCAGGCATGTTTTATTTGAAGGGAAATTCTGTGCAGGTGCCTGGACCTAGGCTCAGAGTTGCCTCCTTGTGGCAACCGCAGCCTCTGCAGCTGACTGTAGACCCAGCTCCACACAGGGTCCTAGGTGGTGAGGGAACAGGAATGAGGACTCTCTGCCTTGTACTCTTTTTTGCTATGTCTGCATCAAGGAAGACCTTTGGGGAGGGGAGATGAATTGCGTTGTCTCTCCACCTTCCATGAAGAAATGCCAGGTCCCCAGCTCCCTGATGGAGATTCTAAAAGTATCATGGGATACCTCCCTTGGGCTGCTTTGGTTAGACTTTATTCTCATGCCTCCTCTATCCTGGACGTTCTCTCCCAGACTGTAGATCCTTTTATGGGGATAAGCTCCCTGCCAGATTCCGCTGTGTGCTCATCTGACACTCACAGGGCTTGAACCCACGGTTCCGCACCTGGAAGAGGAGACCTCTACCACTCCACCACTGCTTCCCTCCCTCCACAGGTTCTCAAGCTCCTCGGCAAGGTTTCCTCAGGACAGCCCTTTAGACACCATCCCTTAGGGCTGCTGAGGACGGCGCTGGCTTGTACTCCTGGGGCAGATGTCATGAACAGAGCACAAACTCTGGATACAGGTGTTAGACTGGGATTGACCGAGGTGACTTGGGAACAAAAGAAAAAAGATGGGTGCCTCTAGAAGTGGAATTGTTCTTTAATCAGAACGGAAGGGCTGCAGTCTCTGCGGAAATGGAAGCTGTGCATACATGGTGTGGAGTGTTGGAGTTTTATTTTTTAAAGATTTATTTATTATGTATTCAGTGTTCTGCCTGCATGTATCCCTGCCAGAAGAGGGCACCAAATCTCATTACAGATGGTCGTGAGCACATGTGGTTGCTGGGAATTGAACTCAGGACCTTTGGAAGAGCAGGCAAAGCTCTTAACCACTGAGCCATCTCTCCAGCCCCAGTGTTGGAGTTTTATACTATGGAAAAGGGGAACTTTTTGGGTGGAAGGTTCCATCCGCAGGTCGGTTCTTCAGTAGTCTGGAAGTGGTAGGTACTAGTGGGTTTGGGATGTGGATCGCCTTATCAGAGGCTTCCATGGGTGTGATCAGTCAAGTCAACTTTCCTGGGCAGAACTTCATGCCACCTGAGGCTCTTAGGGCATTAACCCTTCAGCAGGTGCTTCAGGTAGGTCAAGGATGAGGATTTATGGCCAACATGATCTGGCATGTATGACAGAAAGTCCATGTCATTATCATTTCTTCTCTCTTGTGCCCCCGTGTGGTTCACGTGCAAGTTCTGTACCGTTTTGATTCTGGGAAAGAAAGGTTCTTAACAGAAAGAGAAAACGATGTCTTTCCCTTATCTCTTGCCTGCCGAGGACAGATGTACAGCTAAGGTCTGAGAGCTGTCTGTCAGCGCAGGGTGCCAGCTAAGGTCGGAGAGCTGTCTGTCAGCAGAGGGTGCTCCGCCCATTATGCTGTCCTCACTGTCTCCCGGGTTATCTTTATTTATGGGAGGCAAACAGAGCTCCTTGGTCGGTCCTTTGCCTGGCACTGTTGGCCTTTATTACCTGGGAGTCTTGAACTTGGTGGGAAGGGATGATTTCTGCCTTTGGGAGGCTCATGTGAGCTGAACCTTACCGTAGAGGCTGGCACTCCTCTATGGTATTGGGTATGGATGGTGTGCTGATCCCTTTTACACAGCTAAGACCAAATGCCTGAGAATGTCTTAATGGAGAAAAGATAACCTTGGCTCGCTGTTTCAGAGGGTCTTGAGCAGACTGCTGTGGCAGTGGGAAGCCATAGCAGTGGGGAGTCTTCAGATCTCAGTGTTCATGAAGAAGAGAGAGAACGGGAAGGGAGGCCCAGAACCTCCCAAATAGCACCCCAGCAAGGGACTGAGTGTTCTTACATATGAGTTTGTGGGGGAACATTTCACGTTCACACTGTAGCAAATGGAGAGGAGGGAAATCCTTATAGAGGGAGGAAGAGTCACAGAGTCTCAAAGGGAACCAGCGAGGCCATCAGAGCGGGAGCAAGGAGTATGGGAAATCTCAGATACTCTGTGCTGGGACCTGGCCTCTCCTAAACCGGGCCCCCAGGCACTGTCAGGCAAGCAGAGCAAATTCTAAAGACGGGAAATATGGGCTGATGCTGGGTCTAGAACTCTGGAATGAAAGCAAGCCTTTGAGGCATAAGAAGCCCAGAGGAGCTAGCTTGGGGGACAGCTGGGATGCCCAAGAGGAAACATTAAGCAGACAGGACAAGGGTACTGCAGCCAGCTCAGACAGGGAAGGACTCTCTTGTCAGAAGCATGTAAGTAGTGAGGACCCTTCAAAGTGGGTCAGGGTTGCTAGGATGTGAGGTTCACACTGCTTGCCACTCTACCAAAGCACAGGAAGCAGAAGGAAGGAAGCTGGTTGGCTCTAGGAGAACCCTCAGGAAAAGAGGAGGCCTCAGTCTCAAACTTCCATCTTCAAATGTTGGGGAGGGTGGAGGGCTTTTTTCTGGAGCACAGGGGGTTACTGCAAGACAAATGGGGTTAGGCTGGCCATCTCCTCTGCTCTATTGCTTTATACAATTAATATTCATTAATTTAAAAGAGGAGAAATCACAACCCATTTTTGGTTGATGTGATAAGCTGGTGAGAATGCAGCCTTTGGTTTTTGCAGTCATAAAAGGAAAGCCGGAGTCTCTGGGGGGGAGGGGAGGGAATCAGTCAAGAACCAAAGCATGGTAGTGTCAAACACCAGTTATGTCAGCATTTAGGAAGTTGAGGCAAGAGAACTGTGAGTTCTAGGCTACATAGCAAGCCTGGCCTGTTTCTAAAAAAAAAAAAAAAAAAAAAAAAAAAAAAAAAAAAAAAAAAAAAAAAAAAAAAAAAAAAAAAAAAAAAAAAAAAAAAAAAAAAAAAAAAAAAAAAAAAAAAAAAAAAAAAAAAAACTAAACCAAACCAGGCAAGGAGCCACAGACAAAGAAGATTCCCCTGGACCTGGAAGTGGGCGGGAGATTCGCTGCTGCAACAGCTTTCTGGACTGTCCCAGCCACAGGGACAGCCCTCTCCAGAGTCTGGGTTCCTGAGTGCAGGCTTCCCTTGTTCTCACCCTGGGAAGAGCAAGAGAGAAGCTGGAGGGGATACCTTCCATCTCCGAGGAACCCCACGTACCTTCACCTGGTGAGAACTTCCTAACCTGATAGACTATGCTCCACGCCAGAAGCCCCCAGCCTGTGGATTGACTGTCAGTAGGCTGGCCAGGTGCATCTGGCAGAAGTGGCAGTCCCAGGGTCAGATGGGAAACTAACCTCTACTGAAATCACACTTAGCAGCAGGGTGCCAGAAGCCATGCTCCTTAGAGATGAAGGCTCGGGAGCAACTGGCATACACCATGGCCTCCTTTTCCTTCGGGAGGGGGGCCGCATTCACACCCAAGCCCTGAACCCCGGGCTCAGCTCTGCCTACATTTGAGAGCCAGAGCAGGCATCGCCGGAGATGCTCTTCTGCCCCTAGCAATTCTGCCAAGAAGCTTGTCGAGTCCCCCACAACTTCTACCCCCAAATAAAGGGACTCAGGAAATGTGGAAGAAGGCATCAGGCTAATAATTCACAGTGGACAAATTGAAGATAGTTTATTCCAAGTGAAGGTTTGTGAATTGAGTAGGTTTTGAGGGCCAGGCTGGTAAGCTGGGGTGTCAGGGCTAGTTGTTCTGTGGTGCTGGGTCAATACCACTTCTTTGTCAAGCAGAGATTATCATCGGAGCAGACCCCATAACCTGGGGGTCAGGGACTTACCGCAGTGTAATTACAGTTTTGAGAGAACTTTGATATCTCAGGCCGCATGAATCTTGTGGCTAGTGAATTTTCTCTGCCGGTGGTTGTGTCAGAGGAGCAGCAGTTGGCAACTGAAGTTTGGGGTGTCAGTCCACCAGGAGGTGAATCCCTAATGGCTGAATCTTGGATAGGCAAGGCCAGAAGATCACAGACTCCAGAATGTCTTTTCTCTTCTGCTGAGCCTTTATGTTTGCTGCTGCCATCTTTCTCTGGTATCTGGCATGGGGTGAATGGGTGTGGGGAGATCCCCACTGCCTGTAATGTAGTGTGTTTATCTCATGGAAACATCCTGTTCTACTGAGCATTTTTACCTGTGGACTATTATGAAGATGATTCCTTTTTAAGCTGTACTGTCTAATTGATAGTAATAATGTTAGTTTAGAGTTTAGATGATTAAAAATATCTACTCCAGGTTAGATTAAGATATTTTAATAATAGCTTTGAGATGAAAAACCCTAGAAAACAATCTAAAGTTCACAAGGACTCATAGATGAGTTATAGATTCATTAGATTAGGGTCAAAAATATAAATCATCTTAATTATCATGAACTTCTTGCTAGGATTGGTTGATGACCAAAGGTGATGATTAATTCCCGATACCCAGTTCTGCCCTCAATCTACTGTTATAAAAAACTATTGTTGAGTGAGTAGGCACCCTAAATATTTAAAGTAGAAATGACTGTTTTTCATGGAAAAAAGTTTAGGTTTGTGATTCCTTTAAGATTCCTTATAAGATTACCTTTCAATTATGCCTCTGCTTGCCTCCAGCGAACAGAGCCCACTCGATAAAAGGCTGCTACCAAGAAGCCATGCTTAACTCTCTTCTTTTGTGTCTAGAGTTCCTTCCCAAGTGCTCTCAGGTTCTACTTGGATGTAGTTGCCCCACAATTTTGTGCCATTTTGTAGATGGAGGCTGCGTTTCATTTCCTGGCCGCCCAGACCCAAAACGTCACACAGAAACTATATTAATTACAACACTGTTTGGCCAAATTAGCTCAGGCTTCTTATTAATTAACTCTTACATCTTAAGTTAACCAATTTCTATTAATTTGTGTTTTGCCACTAGGCTGTGGCTTACTGGTGCTAGCATGTTACTCCTTTGGCATCGACATGGCATGTGCTTCCTTCAGCAGCTACAAGGTGTTTCCTTGACTCCACCTACTCTCTCTCTATATCTCTTCCAACCTGGCTATATTCTGTCCTGCCATAGGCCAAAGCAGCTTTATTCACTAACCAATACAAGCAACACATATACAGAAGGACATCCCACATCAGATAAGTATAAAGTCATTGACTCTTACTTTGTAACCGCAATATGCAGCCTGCCAGCAAAAGAAATGATGGAGAAAAATGCCCTGCTTGCTCACTCTGTTAACCTATAACAAGTTACTTAGATGTAAATGTACGTGGGTTCTCGGGATGACTTTGTTTTGATCATGTAAGGAAGAAGAAAAACATGTTTTTACCTTTATTCGTTATAGTCATTCACTTGAAAAATAAAATAGAACCACATTGTAATTTCTATACTGCCTGAAAAATGTTGCTGGGGGATATAAGTTGTAGAGGAAAAATAAAGGAGAAAATACAGATGAAGAATATATAAGGAAACCATCAAGAGAGTGTGTGAGTGTCTTTTCCTTTACCTGCTCAGATAAAAAAGTCATAGGACACCAGCTCTGTGGATTCCCTTTGAGCCCTCTGCTCCTGGAGGCTGGCCCTCTCAACCCCTGCCCCCGTAGCAAAACGTCACCACATATCACATTTTATTTTTATAATTAATTTTTGGGTTAGCATAATAGTAATAGGTTTCATTGTGGCATTTTACATTGTGTCTTGCTCTTTCCCCTCCCCTCACTGGCCCCCACTGGCTGGCTTCCTTTCCTCAGATGACCCTTCTGCATTGTCTTCTCACTACATCTGTGTTCCACCTCCATTAACACTCTTCCCTCTCCTGACCACTTTTGTAGTTCCACCCCCCACCCCCTCCCGCGCGCGTGCACGCGCACACACACACAATTTAAAATTAAGTTTGGCATATAAAAAATATTTATCTAAGTTTAGATTAGTTCTTTAATTTAACACACGAAATTACCACCACCACCCCTCCCCACCTTTAACTTTTGAGACAGGGTCTCACTATGTAGCTCTGGCTGTCTTAGAACTCACTAAAGACCACTCTGGCTTCGAACTCACAGAGTTCCACCTACTTCTGGCTCCTGAGTGCCACCAGCACAGCCCATCTATTGTCTTTCAGACATCATTATTTCCTTTTTATCCATTTTAGTAAACAACTTTTATCTTTTCTTGCCTTTCTTGTACGTACCGCAGCCGTTTCCTGGGGGCCTTTCTTGCCTCCAAATTTCACCTTACAGCTAGAAGTCTTTTACCCACAGCGTTTGGCGGTGACATTGAAAAACGTGTGAATGCACTTAAGGTTCAAGCCCCACCCCTTCAGCCCTTCACTGTCTGGAGCCTTTCCTCTTCTCCAGCCTCACCCCGTGCCTCTCCCTTTGTTCGCTCTCTCCGTTCCGCGTTCTTTTTTATTTCCTTGAGCAGTCAAACTCTTGCTTGCAAAGATGAGGGTACCAGGAACACTTGACATGTTACAGATGCCCTCCTCCCGCCCCCCTCCTCTTTGGTCATTTACTTCCTGCGGGGATTTGGGAACCCGAGTGAGCATAGCCAGAGAGGACGCTCTTCTGCCTCCTAGTGGATCGACTGAGAACGTTTGTGGATTTTGCATTTTGCATTTTCTACCTCATGCCCTCATCCCATTGTTTTATAGTAGAGGTCAGTTGTGATGACCTATTTTTCTTTTATTTATTTTCTTCACTTACCACAATTTTAAGTTATCTTGTTTGTATGTTCCCTTGACATCGGGATGTCAAGCCTAGAATGTGTTCTCTCTTCATATAGTTCTGTATGAAATGTCTTCCTGTGTTAGATGCTTGGTTTTAAAATCTTAGAACCTTTGGGAGGTAGGACCTAGATAAAGAAGTTAGGTCACTGGGGACATGCCCTTGTAGGGGGTATTAAGACTCTGACCTGTTGTATGATATTTTGTTTGTGTTCTGACAAATACAGCCTGCCTGGAGATCAGAGGGTGGAGCTAGTCACTAGTTAACCATAGAGGCCAGGCAGTGGTGGCACACACCTTTAATCCCTGCACTTGGAAGGAGGAAGCCGGAAGATCAGGAGCCACTCTGGGCTACACGAGATTGAACCCGTCTCAAAGAGAAACAGAGTTGGTCAGTGGTGGTGGCTCACACCTTTGATCCCAGCACTTGGGATCTCATGCCTTAAAACCCAGCATTAGGGAGGTGGAGACAGGAATATAAGGCAGGTGGAGACATGATCTTGGGCCCATTCAGTCTGAGGATTCGCAGAGATAGGATCACCCCCTTTGATCTGAGAATTTGTAGAGGTCAGAACTCTCTAGTGGCTGCTGCTCTGCTTATCTGATCTTTTAGCTTTCACTCTAATATCTGACTCTGGGTTCACGCTCCACTGACCTTCCTGTTTCTAGTTCCTGGATGCCATGCAATAAAAGTCTCCTCTATGACGTCCTCCCATGCAATAAAAGTCTCCTCTATGACGTCCTCCTGCCACGATGAACTGAACTGCCACTCACCCAACACAACAGAGTTAAGCAACCAGGGACTGAAATTGCTTGAGTCATGAAACAAAAACCCCACTTTCTTCCTTTTGAGTGATTTCTTCCAGGTATTAGTAATGGAAACAGAGCTGACTAACAAACTCGCTAAAGGTAATACTCATAGCTGTGATCTCTGCCGTCCAGAGTATGAGTTATTCTCCTAAATAGTGCGTTCCAGGTAGGATGTTTAGCTGCAAGCAACAGAAACATCTGATGTGATAGAATTGAAAGACATAAGGTTTTGCAATCTGAAGAAACCCAGATGTTAGAAATTGCCAGTCTGATGTGACTTTGGGGACTGCACAGATAACCAGACAACTAGGTTCTCTTTCTCTTTCTGCTTCGTTATCTTGGCATGTTCATGTTTCTCCCCTCATTTGTTATCTCATGGTCACAGCATCACTTCTCTGGGTACAGGCATTATGTTCACAGTAAAACTGGAGAAACAAAGAAATGCGATGCCAATCATGGCTTCTGCAGGAGAAAGACATTTCTCAGGAGTCACTAAACATGCTCCCTTGTGCCGTATCCAGAATTGGGTCAGTGTTTTTGGCTTCAAAGGAGCTTGGATAAAGGACCATGTAAAAACATGAGCTGGTTTACTTATTTTCTTTTTTATTTATTTTATTTATGTATATGGGTGTTTTGCCTGAATGAATGTAAGCACACTGAATGTCTACCTAGTGCCCTTGGAAGCCAGAAGGGGGCACTGGAGTTCCAAGCTGCCATATCGATGCTAAGAACTGAACCTGGGTTCTCTGCAAGAATGGCCAATGCTCTTAAGTACTGTCTCCCCTCTCCAGTAATAGTTTACTTATTTTCTTTATCTTAAAGCATTTTCTTTCGTAAATGAACTTGTAAAGTGTTGAATTTATGAGGTGTGTTGTTTAGATATGGGGTAAGAAAGGGATCATAAAACTCTAGGTCACAAAAATTCTGGGCCTAAATAAGTATTGTCATTTGCTGCCTCAGTTTCCCTCTCTAAGACTTTGACTTCTTCATCATAGACTGATGAAAGCCAAGGATCCATCTTCTATCACTTTTTTGGTGCTAAACAGGGAAATTAGGCCTACTTAGGAACCAGAAGTTTCCTCCTCAGATCTGAGATGAAAGGGTCATCATTTGGTGGGAATCAGGAAGAGAGGATTGTCGGGGTCCGGTGCTAGCCCAGACCATAAATTATTTCTCTTGATCAGACCCCAACATAATCTCTCTCTGGACCGCCGTGGAGGCACGGGAATAAAGACACAAGTCACGTGGCTTTATCGGGAGGGAGATTCTCAGTGGTCCCTCATGAAACCCTGAGTTCATATCCTGAAGAATTCCTCTTGTTTATTCTCCAAACAGCTTTTATACCAAAACATAAACTGAGTGGGAAATGTATCAGCATTCTGTCTCCTAGGTAACCAGGTGAATGGCGTTTTGTCACTTCTGCATCTACCTGTCTCCTGTGTATGCTAGCTGTCACATAGGCTCGAATCAGCATCTCTATCGGGCATCCTCCAAATTACAAAGAAAGGAGCAACAACATCCTGACCTTTTGTTAGGGCAGTGACAGCCTGTCTGCAGGGCTACGTGACCACCTCAGGTGGGGCCTATGGCTTCAGAGCCTGGCTGCCATACCATATAGAAATATGGGCCTACAGAGGATGCCATGACTGAAGACATCAAAACCATTCAAAACACCATAGAGTGGTCCTGCTGGGATTAGTGCTGAAACACCAGGTCTCTGTCCATTATGAGCTGCATGAGAGCCCTGGTGTTAGTACATCACCGAAGCTTAAGGCAGATTCTGACAGATTTGAGTCTGTAAGTCTTGGAGGACTGAGAATCACCAGAATTTTTACTTTAGTAATGACACAGGCCCCTTTGTGCTATTGTTAGACCATCAAGGGCCGTCCAGTCTTGACCAGAGCTGTCTCATTATATTAACGTTGAGCTTAGGAGTGAGATCCCTTGGAAAGGGGGCATCAATAGTTACATACTGAGAGTGTTACAAATCTCTCTAATAAACACACACACACACACTTTTAAGAAGGAATCTAATGGTACAAAATTAAAAGGAATACAGAATGATGTTGTAATCACTGAGTTTGTAGTATCTCAGCAGTGGGGAAAAAAGAATTTAGAACCAAAACACAAATTAAGTTTCCAACCAGCGTTTGGAACGGGGCTACAAGTGGACTTATAAATGGGGGTTGCCTTTGTATTTACAAGGAAGACATCCTTTTCTGCTTGTTTAAAAACAATGTTTACATTTTAAATGGTTCTTGAATTTAAATGGCCTTGTATCCTAGTTTGATTCTCTGGCGGTGTGGTAAAAGAAAACACTGACCAAAAGTACATTGTAGGTTGCAAGATTTATTTGGCTCACATATCCTGATCATGGTCAAACACTGAGAGAAGTCAGGGCAGGAACTCAAGCAGGAGCAGAGGCTGGAGCCATGCGGGGATGCTACACACTGGCTTGCTCAGTCTACTTTCTTATATTATTTAGGACCACTGTCCAGTGGTGGCACCTTCCACAGTAATCTGGGCCCTCCCAAATCAACCATTAATTAAGAAAATTACAGGTGGGCAGTGACACATACCTTTAATGCCAGCACTTGGGAGGCAGAGGCAGGTGGATCTCTGAGTTCGAGGCCAGCCTGGTCTACAGAGCAAGTTCCAGGACAGCCAGAGCTAGTAGAGAAACTCTGTCTCAAAACCAAAACAAAACAAAAAATGAAAATCCCATAGACTTGCTGGTGCGGGATAATTGTCTATATTCTGTCAATCATGTTTTAAATAAATGCTGATTGGCCAGGCAGGAAGTATAGGCGGGTCAACCAGACAGGAAGTAGAGGCAGGGTGAGGAGAACAGGAGAATTCTTGGAAGAAGGAAGCCTATTCCTCGTACTCCTGCCCAGACCACCAAAGAAGCAGGATGTGACCTGCCCCGCTGAGAAAGGTACTGAGCCATGTGGCTAACATAGATAAGAATAATGGGCTATATAAGTTATAAGAGCTAATACGAAGCCTGAGCTAATAGGCCAATCAGTTTATCATTAATATAGAATCTCTGTGTGATTTTCTTTGGGACTTGCCGGCTGTGGGAATTGGGCAGGACAGAAACCCCAACAAGCAGGCCTTCATGTTACAACTTGCCCAAAGGCCAACTGATGTAGGCAATTCCTCAATTAAGACTTCTGTTGCCAGATATGTCTAGGTTTGTGTCAAGTTGACAGAAATCAGTCAGCTCGGCTTGTCTCTAAGATGTCCTTGGGGCTGTGAAATGAAGAATGGAGAATTATTTTAGAGAATACTCTTTTTAACATTCTTTTAGTCAGGGTCAAGAAGGCCTATGTTCACCCTGGGGTGTCAGCAGACATCGGAAGCTATTATTTCCCCAACTGAGACATCTGAGTAAAATCTAATCGACAACTTTCCCCCATGTGGCTGCCATCTTCATTAGGCTATGGAAAGGGGGTTGCTTAACTTGACCTTTTGGGTCATTGCAGAGATAGAGATGTTGGGCTCCTATGACTTTTTTGAATGACTGACTGAATTTATTCAGTTATTAAGGCACAAGTAACTAGGATGGTTGATTTCTGTCTCTTGAGTGGCCAGGGACTCCATGGTCACATCAATAGAAGCCAAAAAATTCACCTTACAGTCTCTTTGAGAGCCAAAGTTATATTTTAAACTTTAATTATTATGCCTAATAGAGCCATGAAACAAAAATGCCTCTGACCTGCAAGCGCCCTGCCCAAGGACAGACAGTCCCTGAAATGCTGGAGGCTGTTGTTTATGGGAGATAAGAAGCCACGTGGTTTTCACTCCCCTAAACAAGTTTGTTTGACCCATCTGCACTGCATGTGCTAGATCACATGTGGGTGGGAGGTCCACAGGCAGGGAATAGGTCAGGATGTATGCTTGCCCCTGATTGGATCTGATGGGAAATGCAATGAATTATGGGGTTTCCTTCTTCAGCCCTTGCCATACTTGATTCTGGGCTATTTCCCGGGAACCTGGCTATGGACTTGGCCAGTGCCCATCCACCTGGTCAGTATTTAATTAAAGCTTGCTTCAAATTTGGCTTTAAACTGTGGTAGTGGTCTTATTCTCAATTGGTCAGATTATTTTCTTTACACAAAGAAATCTTTTAAGATAAAGAAACAAATAAACTGTGTAGAAAAAGACAAGATCTCCTGAGTAAATTGGGAGCATGGGGATCATGGGAGAGGGTAGAAAGGGAAGGGGGAGGAAGGGAGGGGAGCAGAGAAAAATATATAGCTCAATAAAAACAATTAAAAAAAGAAACAAACCAACTCTTATGTTTTTACATGTTTCATTTTCTCAATCTCTTTTGAAGTTAAAACCATCAACACAATTCTGAACAAGATATAAGGGGAAGTGTGTTCATGGCGTCTCTGTTTGGGGTAACAGAATCTTATACTTCCAATGAATCCACTACCCATGCTTAGTTTATATCTTATTGGATGGTCTCTCCCCCCCTTCTGTAAGATACTCTTACATCTAATTTTGTGGAGAGAGGTTTCAGTGCCTGGTATAGTCTGTAAATATCCTTTCTTAGTTACAGAGTTAAGCTGGATTTTTACGTGAGGATTCCCAATGTTGTGCCATCTTTCTAATATGGCAGATTCCAAGACTGGAGCTGATGGTGATATCCCCTTTACCTTTTGCACATTCCTGCCAACACTGGTTACTATATAAATTTACTTAGAAAGGGTCCCCAGCTTACTGATTAAGGCAGAGAAGAAAGATCTCATATTGAAAAGAAAAATTAACATTTTTATTTGCCATGCAAGACTTCCTCAGTGAACCTGATGGTCACATGGAGTGAATGGAGTTTTCTCCAGGGACCCTTGAACATCTCTGGTCTGTAAGGGCAGACTTCACTGGAGCTGGAGGCCCAGCCTGTCTTTAGAGGGTGGACATATTTCTTATAGTAAATTTTCCGTTCTGGAGAGGGCAAAGTTCTGCTTCCTCCCCCCGCTTCCCACCATCATGTTTCTTTCTCCCGGCCCCAGCATGCATTTCTCCTGAAAGTCCTCTGTTTAGGCTGGGTTTCTGAGGAGGCAGTTTCCGGGCCCCAGCATGCATTTCTCCTGAGAGTCCTCTCTTTAGGCTGGGTTTCTGAGGAGGCAGTTAGTATCTGCCTGGGGGAATATATGATTTCCCAGGGCAAAAGTTATCAGTTACATTTGTCCTGGTATCTGTAATCATTTCCTCTAGGGCTTTAGACTGTCTTTATTTTATTCTTGTTGATTAAAAAAAACCTACAAAACCCAAATAATGAAAGTTACCTTGGAGTATCTGGAGTCTTACTGTCTGGTGTAGTTTTCTTCTAACATCTGGAGTTCTGACTTGAGTTAAATAACTGTAGCCTTATTCATACATACATCATCTATTTAAAAGGTGTTGTTTTGTTTTGTTTGCCATGGTCTCATGTAGCTAAGGCCAGCCTAGAACTCACTATATAGCTGAAGCTATCCTTGAACACCTGGTCCCTCCTGCCTCAGTCCTCAAATCACTTTTTAATCTGTTTGTAATTTACTTAAATATAAACATTTTTGTCATTTACTCAGATTCTGTTGGTTAGTCTTTTTGATGGATTAAATTTCATACATGTATATGAGGTATTTTGTGGTCTCCCTCCCACCCCTGCCATTCTCCAGGATGGTCAATCTTGTCAACTTGGTTGGATTTGTAGTTGCCTAGAAGACACATCTCTGGGTGCTCTGTGAGGGCATTTCTAGGAAGGCACAACTGAGAGGAGGTCCTCCCTCGAGGTGGGTGGCCTCTTCCCACCAGGACATTAGGAGGTCTGAGGAAAAGCAGCTGGGCCTACCTGTCTTCACTGCCAGCTTGTGAATTCTTCTGGCTCTATTGGGACATCAAAATCAAGCCCTGTTGGGGTAAATGTGGACTCAAGACCAGTGACTGGGTGAGGAGGAATCTTCCTGGCCTTCAGCACATGCTGGAACTGTTGAGAAACATAGCTCGGTGGGCGGAACAGCTTCTAGATTCTCAGTCTCTCCAGCATGCAGGTGACTTGTTGATGGAGCCCCCACTATTGGTGGTAAACTTCTTTAGTAAATCCCCTTTACAACACACACACACACACACACACACACACACACACACACACACACACACACCCCTACACTTTCTGTCAGTTTGGTCTCTGGTCACTGGTGCTGCCCTTGCAGAGGGATCACCCTTCTGTCCTATCAAGTGCCAGCCCTAAGTGCTAAACTCATAGTAGGTGACAGCGCTATCTGGTACCTTTACTAGCCTACTAAGCCCAGAGACCCTTTCCCTCTAAATTCTGCAGGTAAGCAGTGTTGATTGTTCTGAAGGGAGCTGTTGGGTCTCCTGCCCCAGCTTCTACCCCTGTGAGTGACTAGCTTTACTCAAGATAATTTCACCTGACATCTTCATTCTTTGAAACACATGGTGTAAAACCATGGTGCTTGAGAGGTAGCTGACGTGAACTTCTTTGTGTGTGTGTGTGTGTGTGTGTGTGTATACTTTATATCTAGCCACCTGGCACCCCCTGCAACTGTTTGGCCTATTGCTCAGGCCTATTACTAATTAGCTTTTAAAACTTAACCTATAATTCTTATCTATGTTTAGCCACATGGCTTGGTACCTTTTCTCAGTGAAGCATTCTCATCTTGCTTCCTCTGTGTCTGGCTTGTGACTGTATCTCTGCCTTTCCTCTTCCCAGAATTCTCCTACTCTGGTCATCCTTCCAATACTTCCTGCCTGGCTATTGACCAATTAGTGTTTTATTAAATCAACACAAATTTAATAAAACAAGACAAACAAGTCTTTACAGTGTACAAGAGCATTATCCCATAGCCCACATTATTTATTTATTTACTCTCCCTCTCATCTCTCCCCTCCCCACTCGGTGTAGGTCAGAGGACAACTTTTGGGAGCTGATTCTCTCCTTCCACCCATTCAGGTGCTAGAGTTTGAAGATCATTAGGCTTAGAGACAAATGCCTTTCCACGTGGAGCCATCTTGCCAGCTAGCCCCTGTCCCCACTTTTGAGAAGGCTTCCCACTGGATCACAAGTTCAGGTGACCTTTCCTCTTTCTTGCTCTTGGCCCTCCCCCAGGTTCTAGCACCTTCTTTCGAAGGTCCTGTCCTTATCAGAACTTTTATTTCTTCTATACCCATTGCAAAGTTTCTGGGTTCTTAGGGACCTTTGTTCACGGTAAACTGCCCAAACTTCCACCACTGGCTTGGAGGTTTTTTTTTTTTACAGGGTTTACATCTGAGTCTATTGCTCTGATCCACACAGATTTCCTAAGACTGTAGGATCTCAGTGGCACACTCTGAGTTCATCTGTTGCAAGGAGAGTCCCGCTTGTTTGTCCTGGCTGCCTGGCTAGCTTACACCCGAAATAACCACACAGAAACTGTATTAATTAAAACACTGCTTGGCTATTAGCTCTAACTTCTTATTGGCTAACTTTTACATATTAGTTTAATCCATCTCCATTAATCTGTGTATCACCATGTGGCAGTGGCTTACCGATGTCCATCTCAGGCAGAGGATCCATGGATTCTTCTGACTCTGCTTTCTTTCTCCCAGAATTCACTTCTGTCTTCTCTGCCTACCTAAGTTCTGCCCTATCAAAAGGCCAAGGCAGTTTCTTTATTCATTAACCAATGAAAGCACACATAAACAGGAGGATCTCCTATACCATTCATCCATTTCCAGAATGGAGAACGAGAATCACAAAGAAATTCATCTATTCTTATTTTTCCTAGACCTTGTTGACTTAATAGACACTCTCTTTCCAATAGGCACCGCTCAGTCATGCTACCTCAAAGGTCTCCTCCTCGGCTGTCTAGTTCAAAATCATAAACTTATCTATCTGGGGATGAAAGCAAATGAAGGAAAATGTCTTCTCTCTTGTAATTCTGTTTGACCACAATCACGACTTGATGACAGCCTAGGTCCTGAGAATGACACTTTTGACTTTAAAAACCTGAAAGAAAATGTATGCAACACTGTGAGAAATGCTCTTGCCTAAGAGGTTTCTTCACAAACTGGAACTGCCCCTTCCTCTCCATGCCATGGCAACCATCTCCAACCATTCTAGGATCCTTCGTATGCTCTCAAAACTACAGCACAGAGTACACTGGGCACTTTCTCATCCCTCCTGGGTCCTTCATGGGCTCCTGCCCCCAGCATCAGCTTTTAAACCAAGGACCAAGGGGATCCACGGGAAGATGAAAGGGGATCTGGGTGACGTCTTTTAGTGTTCCCAGTTACAGCTGGATTTCTGCCATCAGCCTGTGGTAAGACTTGGATTCCTCTCCCTCGATCAAGATAATAACATTCTCTACTCTTTCTACAACTTGCCTTTTGCATGCACATCTGTGCCTGGCTGCAGGAGTTTTCTTACTTCCTGACAAACCTTTATGATGTGTTTCAGATTTTTGGTTTTTGTCTTTAGTCTTAGTTCTTAGTTTTATTTTAAACTAATCCTCCCTGGAACAAAATTATTATTTAAAATTCTTTTTTAAATCTGGAAGTATTTCCTTTAACATTTACCAAAGTCATACTTTATAAGTTTCTATACCTTTTTGTTCTTTTAATTTTTATTACATTTAGTGTGTGTGTGTGTGTGTGTGTGTGTGTGTAGGCTCGTTTAAGTGTGGAGGTCAGAGAACAACTTGCAGGAGTTAGTTCTTGCCTTCTACCATGTAGGTCCTGGGGACAGAATTCAAGTCATTAGGCAAGTGCTTTTACCTGATTAACAATTTTGCTGGCCCTCCATTTTTTTCCCTTTACTTTCTTTTATTTTTCTTTAAACAAATTTAGAAAGTGTTTTCCTTTTCCTTTCCTTACTAAAACACTGAGCTCCAATTAAACCCCAAGGAGCTAGTTCTGAAACTGGCAAACCATCAACAGTTTTGTAGATAATTTTATTTACTTTTAAATTTTATGCCCATTAGTATTTAGGGTAAACTGAAAAAGGAGCGATAAAGATGGGAAATTAGATAACACAAAACAGCCTCATCTCTCAGGAGACTGAGCCATAGAGACCCTGCAAGCCAGGCCAGTCTCTGTTCTTTGAAAACAAGAGTATGGAGAAAAGAAAAAGGGAAACTCTGTAAGGCAAAAAACAGGAGTGGACTAAGTCTGTCTTGCTAATTGATTGACTATTATAGAAAGAAGGAAGGATGCTGCAGAAGAGCCTCGGGGAGACACAGGATATCCAAGCCTATTGGCTTGCTGATTGCATTTTGTGTAGCTGTTGGGTTCCTTTCTCCAGTCTCACACTGGATTATACTTACGCTGTGTTGTTTTTCACTAGTCCAGTTCTTCCCTTGGAAGGATCCAGTGCCATATCTGTGCAGGGTTCACTTAGAGATAATTGGCTAAAAGTTCAGCTAAACTCTGCAACTAAGGTAGCTAAGATGTTTACAGACTATACCAGGCTCTGAAACCTCTTTCCCAAAATTAAATATAAGCTTATCTTACTCAAAAATAAGAAAGAATAGGCCATCCAGTATAAACTAAGCATGGCTAGTGGATTCATGGGACAGGGATGTCATGAGCACACTCCCTCTTATAGCTTGTCCAGAATTGTGTCAATGGTTTTAGCTTCAAGAGAGACTGGGAAAATGGAGCATGTGTAAAAGCATCCACCTTGGCTGGGACTGGCTGAGCTGGCCGGGGCTGGCTGAGCTGGTTGCTCTTTAGCATCCTTGCTGCTGCCAGGCCAGGCAGACTATCCCGCAATGTTCTTCAAGGCTTGTGCATTGTTTGTGGGTGATGTTTTTGGGTTCTTTCTTGGGGAGTTCAGGAAAGTCCTAGGGTTGCTGTCACTAGGGGTCCTTCTACAGGATTCCTAGTGACAAGACTTCTGTGGGAGATTTTTTTGGAAGAGGCTGGTCGGCTGATGTCTTCGTCGATGATGGCAGCAGCATCTCGTGGTCCAAGTCATCTGGTGGAGGGGAGGCAGCTCCTGGAGGTAGGAAACAACTGATCCAGTGATGCAATATTCCCTTCCCCGTTGTTACTCTGCTATGACCACCATCTTACCCAGAAAGTCCTCTTTCTCTGCTCTTATTTAATACAGTGTTGGATGTCTTAGCTAGAACTAGTAAGAGAGGCCAGTGTCTAGAGGGAGGGACTAGTGTCTAGAGAGAGGGACTAATGGCTAGTGAGAGAGACTAATGGCTGGCTTGAGAGACTAATGACTAATAAACACATAGGATAGTCAGCATCATTAGCCATTGTGGAATTGCAAATGAAAACAGATGAGCAGCCACTCTCACTGGAGAGCCTACAATGAACGGTTAGGAAGGAACAAGTGTTGCTGAGGATAAACAGAAGTAGGAGTCTTCATTCATCGTTGTGCAGCCACTTTGGAGAATAGACTAGTAGTTCCTTAAATAGCTAAACCACAGAAACAGTTTTACTATAGGATTCCACAATTCCACTCTGGGTATATGCAAGGAAAATGAAAATACATGTTCAGGCAAAGATTTGTACCTGGAAGTATTGACGGGGGAGGGACAGCAGAGGGTGGTGGTCAGGGCATTATATTTCCTTTCTATTGCTCTGATGAGACACTGGTCGAAAGCAGCTTAGAGGAGGGGACAATTTACCTAGCATATTCTTCAAGGTCATAGTCCATCACCAAGGGAAGTCAAGGCAGGAACTTGAAGCAGAAAGCATGGAGGAACACTGTTCGACGGCTCCCTCACAGGTCATGCTCAGCTAGCTTTCTCAGACAGTTCAGGAATACCTGCCCAGGCAATGGTGCTGCCCACTGTGGGCTGGGCTCTTCTCCATCTGTCAATAATCAAGACATTCTCCCCACAATCGATGTCTACAAGCCAATCTTATCTGGGTATCCCTCAACTGAGTCACCCTTCCCAGACAACTGTAGGCTATGCCAAGTTGACAGGAATAGCTGGCTAGGAATAGGGTTGCATTAGTGAAATAGTCTAAAATTGATTGCGTTGTTATGTAAGTCTACTAAAATAATTGGCTTATACATATTAAACAGGGACTTGTATACTTTGCAAATTATGTATATATTTAAGTTTGTACCTATTAATACAGTGTGACATTTCAAAATACTTAGGCTATATAGCTGTTACACATTAGTACTGGTCTTGGGTTCTTTATTTTGTTTTTCAAGATAGTATTTTTCTGAGTTTTTCTAGTGTTTTGGCCTCAGACTCAGAGATCTGTCTGCTTCTGCCTCCCAAGTGCTGGGATTAAAGGCATGAGTCACCACTGCTTGGCAATACTATTCTTGTTTATTACAAGAATTATTCTCTGGGCATGGATCCATGAGTTCTAGGCAAGCCTGGTCCACAAAGTAAGTGCCAGGGCATTCAGAGAAGCCTTACTTAAAAAAAATGTTATTTCCTTAAAATGTTACAGCTGGATTGAAAGAATATTTGGAAAATTGCAATGTGGTTTACATCGTAAGTACACATCCTAACCACTGGCGATCCAAAGTCATTGCCTTTTTGGAGCCTGAGACAAAAGAGCGAACAGCAAAAGCTATTGAGGGAGGTTGGGCCCTGACAGAATCATGTAAGCATGCAGACAATTATCAAATAGTCATGTAATTTGCAATTATTTCAGTTTCTTAACAACTTACAAGAAGCACCAAGAAACTTGGTATATTTTTCTAAGATAGTGAAAAACAAACCCACTTCTGCTTTGAGTAGGTGGTAACTACTTATTTAATATTGAAGTATTGAAAACCCACAGTTCAAGAAAAATGAACCCAGTGCTAACATTGTTACAGAAAAGAAGAAAGAAGAAAGGCAGGAGAGAAGGAAGACATGGTGTAGACCAAATAGCTAAACACACACACAACCACCATTAGTGTCTGTAAAGTGTACAGCTCAAGGCTGTGTCTGGGGGCTCAGAAGCAGAAACTCCTGAACCCCAAAAGCAAAGGAAAAGAAAAAGCAGGAAAGTCAAAGTGCCCAGCTTACCTGAAGGCAAAGCAGGGGGGAACAACAGAGAATTCCGAGGATGTGAACACCCACTCCCCAGGTCAAAAGCAGCAGAAATGATGGCCTAACATGGATGGTTCTGAGTCTGGAAGAAGCAGAGGTGGAGAAGTGGGATGGAGAAGAGGGATGGAGAAGAGGGATGGAGAAGTGGGATGGAGAAATAGGATGAAGAAACAGGATGGAGAAGTGGGATGAAGAGGAAGAGGTGGACCACTAAGGCTGGGACTGGACGAGGCAGGGGCATTTCTACAACTTCACAGCCACAGCTGTCTGAAGGAGAGTCCTTGTTTTTCTAGACTTGTATTCTGTTCTACAGAAGAGAGAAAGAGTGGTGGAGGTAGAAAAGATGATCTTCTTAAAAGGGAAAAAGAAGCATAAGAAAAAACACAGAGAGAAGAGGCGGCCTCCTTGACTGAGCCACCAGGTAAGTGCCCCATTATGCCATTTTCCATAGTAGTTGACAACGTTCAGCAAATTATATCTTAATAAAGCTGTTTCTTTAAAAAATGCTAAGTGTTGTGTATTTTAGGAAGTGAGATGCTGCTGTGGATGCTGCTGGGACCTCAGACTTCAGATGCTGCTGTGGATGCTGCTGGGACCTCAGACTTCAGATGCTGCTGTCGATGCTGCTGGGACCTCAGACTTCAGAGGGTGGCAGGGTACCTGAATGAGGGCTTGACAGCTTGTGGTTTGGGTGTGTGTGGAACTTCTGTGATTGACTTTTTCTTAAAAAAAATTGTTGGGGCTGGAGGGATGGCTCAGAGGTTAGGAGGACTGACTGCTCTTCAAGAGGTCCTGAGTTCAATTCTCAGCAACTACATGGTGGCGCACAATCATCTATAATGAGATTTGGTGCCCTCTTCTGGTGTGCAGACAAACATGCAGGCAGAATACTATATACATAATAAAATAAATCTTTAATTTTTTTATTGTTTCTTTGTGGATTTCACATCATGCATTCCAATCCTATCTATTTCCCTATCCCCTTGCATCCACCCTTTGCCTCTGCAACCTACCCCCCAAAACAAAACCAAATTTGAAAGAAAAACCAAAAATCAAACAAGAATGAAATGAAACAGAGAAGAATCTTGTTGTGGAAGCTGTAGTGTGGCTGTTGAGTCACACGGTTTACCCTTTAGTCCATTCATCTTTGCAAGTGTTCATTGCCATGAGTCATTGGTGTGGCTCCAGGCCCCTGGCTTCTGTTATACCATGGCTAATGGGCTCTCTGTGTGGCTCCTCTTGGATATCCTGTTGTTATCCTGTGTCATGGAGTTCCTGCTGTTTTGGATCTGTAGGTCTGGCCCCTTCACCTGCTCCAGTTCATAGATGAGGGGGATGTTGGGATGGGCCAACTCATAGCCCTGGCTCTGGGCCTGGGTGGTAGCTGGGTTGGTCAGCTGGCTAGCTTTCCCTCATCCTCACTACTCCATCGCCGTGTCAGCTAGCCCACCCAGTGCAGCCTGCAGCTAAGGGCAGGACCAGTTCTCCTGTTCTTGGCTTCTCAGATCTTGGTCAACCACACTCACTTTACCAGGGCCAGCTCTACTGTTTTGCCCAGGTGAACTGCAGGACCCTCTCTCCTGATGGCTGTAGGGGGTACACGAGGCAGGGGCAGTCAGCTCATCTGCTCACATTCCCTCAGGGCTGGCTCACCTGAGCACCAACAACAGGATCAGCTCTAGTGTGCTGCCCAGGTGGGGTACAGGGCCTGCTCTCCTGTGTGCTGCAGCTGGTGTTGGGCAGGACTAGTTCTCTCACTCTTGTGACCCGTGGTCCAATTCTCTCACCTGCCACAGGTAGCAAAGGGCAGAGCCACAGGTAGCAAGAGACGGAGTTGGGAGGGCATCTTTCCCTCATCCATATCAAAGCCTGGCAGATGGGTGGTGGGGTGTATTCAGTTCTCCTACTCCCAGACCCTCAGAGTCAGCTCACCTGCATCCTGACCACAGGGACAGCTCTAGTGTGCTGCCCAGGTGAGGTACACATCTGTGGTGAGGGGTCGGGCCATCTTTCTCAGAGTGCAGAGGCCAGCTCTCCCCTGAGGGGTGTGACCAGCTCTCCTGCTGCACTATCCAGCAAGGGACAGGGCCAGCTGTCCCAGGGTCAGTGAAATTTCCAGTGACACCCCTCTGCTAGCACAGGCCATGGACATCATCACAGATCCTGGCTGCAGTAGGACCATGAACTCAGACATGGCCTTCAGCAGTAGCCCTGGCTCGGTCAACACCATGACTCTGGGTGACAGCTCAGGCCATTTAGATCAACATGGCCCTGGTGGTAATATGGCCCTTGGACACGCTCATGGCCACAGGTTGCTGCCTGTGATTGGCTTTTATTTGTATCTGAGAGACAAGAAATTTCCACAGTTTTTACTCCAAAGGAGTGTGTCCTTGGATACGGAATGTTGCTCCCAGTAGAGACCATTAACAACGTACTGAGAGTGCCAAACTGTGTAGTCAGGGGTTGGCCATGCCAAGTATCACTCTGTTGGCTGGAGCTTGGGCAGCTGCACCCACTTGGGTCCGTTATCAGGGATGTTCTGATTAAGGTTGTGATGGTTGATTTAAATATTAACTTGCCACAGCTTGGAACGGCTTGAGTAGGGAGCCTCCATTGAGCAATCATACATATCTGACAGGCCTATGGCTTATCTGTGGGGAATAGCTCTGATGGCCTTAGTCAGTGTGGGAGGAGCCACCCAAGGCAGGCAGCATCTTCTGGTAGCAGCGCAGATTTTCAGGCCACCAAGTTAATTTACCTTGTTGCTGGTGCTTGTTCCCTTGCTGCTCCTAGGACCGGGTTTTTCCTGGGTTCCACCATGGCCTGAGGACCTATGGCTTGCCAGGAAACCTCCAGGCCTTTGGTGCCAGGTTTGGGACTGCTGAGGCACCTAGACTCATGGGATGAGCAATTACCATGTTCTCAGTTTTGCAAGTGTGAGGCTTATTATACTTTGGCCATATTGCATAAGCTGAATTAATAGGTCACCTAGCAGTCCTGTTCCTCCCGAGAACCCTGACCAACACAGGTATGAAAAGCAGTGGTTTTGACTGACGCCCATCACCGGTGATGATGGCGACGGTGTGTGTGAGGTGTGTGGACACAGGCGTCCCTTTGCTGTTTACTAGGTTCATCTCAAAGTCGCGGATGAATGACTGTTTTCTGCACCATGGCGCATGTCAAGGGACTGAGAACAGGGGAGATAGTTTCCCACTGCAGCCCAGATTCACCAGAGGATCTGCTCTCCATTCTGTGGGTACCATTTCCATTGTAGCAATGGGATCTCAGGGCTTTGTTTAACTTAGGGGTGCTGCTTCTAAGCCATGTTGGGGATCTGGAAAGCTCAGGGTATGTATCCATAGAATAGCCCAGTGTGGGGCCTGCAATGGTGCCAGAATGAAACTTGGGTGTGGCCAGATTCTTGCTTGCAAAGACTTTGATGGCAAAGGTGCTGACAGACCTTGAGGAAGGTGGTAATGGTAAATTGCAGCCCTCTGAAGGACAGGGAAGGAAGGCTGACTAAGCAGCAGTTGAGACAGTGCTGAGCAGGGGCATTAGCCTTGTATAGAATAACAAAACGGGTTCCACATACAGAAGCAGGCAGCAGCAGGGTACTTAGGAGTGAGAGAGAGGTTCAGGGGGATCTGTACGTTAGGCGCCTTTATTAAGCCCCCATAAACACTCTGATTTGAATTTGCATGCCTCCTTCTGGGTCCCTATCATGGTTTGAATAAGAATGGCTCACATATTTGAATGTTTAATTACTAGGGAGTGCCACCATTTGAAAGGACTGGAAGGATTAGGAGGCATGGCCTTGTTGAAGGAAGTGTGTCGCTGGCAAAGGGCAGTTTCCATAACCCAGGTTAGGTCCAATTCTCTCTCTCTGCCTGTGACTCAGGATGTAGTTCTCAGCTACGTCTTCAGAGGCTATCTGTACGCTACCACACTTCCTGCCAGGAAGACAATGAACTAAGCCTCTGAAACTATAGGCAAGCGCCAATTAAATGTTTTCTTTCAGAAGAGTTGCCCTGGTCATTGTGACTCTTCATAGCCATAGGACAGTGACTAAGACAGCCTGTGACAGGGATGAGGCTTTGTTCTCTGCTGTATCTCCCAGGTTCTTCATAGCCTCCATCCTCAGTGGTAGCCAGGGCAGGGGCTGATCATCCAGAAACTCTGGCCAGGACCCACCTCCCTCACCCCATTTCTTAGAGACCACTCACGGTAGAAACAGGAACCTTCTTCTATTTCTTCAACAAGATCTACCAGACTTGTAAAGTCAGTTGATTGAGGACCAGACTGAGAATTTAAATCTTTCTCTCCTTTAGCTTCAGGGCCTGAGAGAAGCAAAATGGTCCACAGAACCCAAATCCCGCCTCCAGGTAGGTTGTCTTTGATCAGCTTGCTAGATATACAGACAACTAGATAATTAGATGGCGAGGCAGTCCAAAAGCCAGACAACAGGTCACTGAATAGCTTGGCAGCCAGACAGGGGCACAGCACTGTCTGAGGGGATGTTTGCTGGCTCAGGGTTTTTATCTTCATCTGCCCTGCTCTTAGGCCTGAGCTAATCAACCAACCAGACTTAAGCAAAACTGCTCCTGGGACTTAAGTAGCATAAAGAGGGGGCTTCTCTAAGGGGCTTGGTAAGAGGAGGTCACATTTAAACTTGCCACAGCCCTTTAAATCCAGGACAGGAGTCAACCCAGAAGAAGGCAGGAAAGACACAGAGAAACCTTGGTTGACCCCTGAGCAAGACATTCCTGAATCCATACCATATTCGATTTCAGAACCAGGGGGGTGGATTCTCTTTTTGCAGGAGTCGGTTTACTATGCCTCCCTTCCTTCCTGTGGGGAGTGCTCTGGAGGTCAGGGAAGCCACTGGGGTGTTGCTTTACTAGCTGCTTTGGGAGTCTGAGGCCTGCTTGGGAACATCTTCCTTGAAAACTGCTTATTTGGGATGCTGGGTTTAAACTGGAGTTTATTTTAAAAGGGCTGGGTCCACAAATGTGCCCTTTAGGCTGCTGGGGCTAGGAACCTCTCAGAGATAGCCTTTCACCCTGCCTTGCCAACAAACGGAGCTGAAGTTTGCACCATTCCCTGGAATTCCTAGTGGGATGTGGACAGAAACAGAGCTTCCTGCAAGCTGGCTCTCAGTGTCTAAGGACTTCTTGGTCCAGGAACTGGAGTGGGCTTATCTGCTGCCCTTTCTTCATTTGGCAACTTGCAGCCCTGGGACATCACCCAAAACCTCAGGCCTGCCTTTCTTCTCTCAGCCTTCTCCCTACACCTGCTCCAAATGAGTGTGCAGCAGGAGCTAAGTACTTGATTTTACCAGGAAATCCTGTCTGTGCCCCTAACTCAACCTGCAGTCACCAGCAGCCGCCTGTATGGCTGCAGACCAGCAGTCCTGGCAGCTAAGGACTGGCGAGAAATGCTCACCCCTGGCCTGCCTGGCCTGCCTGGCCTGCCTGGCCTGCCTGGCCTGCAGCTGTGGGAGTGGGTGTGTTTTAAGGGGCCTCCAGGGATCCTGGTCCTCATTCAGATGCAGAAGCAAGGCTTGAACTCAGTGTTGCTCAAAAAGAGCTGAGACGATGGTCTGGTGCCAGCCTGCGTTCCTGGCAGCAGGTGTCTTCCCACCATCCCCAGCTGTAGTGGATGAGAGCTGGCAGCTTTGCTTCCAGCTGTCCCTTCTCCCCATGCCCAGAAATGCCCACTTGATCCCATGGGACCCAGCCAATGACTGGTAGACACAGGTACATGATGCTGGTCCCCTGGTCTCCTGGTGGGACACTGGTGTGAATTACTCTGTCCTTCCACAAGTTAGAGCCATCTTGGACTGTAGCTGCCTTGCTCCAGCTTTCTGCTGCTCCCAGACACCTAGGGCTGCTGTGGGTACAAACAAGTACGAATTACTACACAGCACCCTGGCATAAAAATTAAACAGTCGCTTGGCTTAGCTTTGCAAAAATTAAAATAACCTTGGCTGCAAGGCATCGTCTGCCAGGCTGGCAGCTGTCTGGGCTGATTATACTCTACTCAGGCTGCCTGAGGCCCAGTCAGAAGAGGTTCCTGCAGTCACCTAGTTTGGTGTGTTGTATGCCCGGGTGGCCAACAGCTAAGCTTGGCTCATTTTCCTCTTGGCTTCAAAGAATCAGGGCTCAACATCTGGCCCACACATCACAGGGGCGCACTTCACAGGGCGTATATGGGCTCCTTTTCTTCCTCTGACCTCAGACCACAGCAATTCCGCCCAAGACACACGTTAGAATCAAAGAGTTCACTGACTTGACTTGTAGAAGTGTGGGTGAGGTGTTACAGGGGCAAAGGGAGGGGTTGTTTACAGGGCGAGGTGTGCTCAAAGAAATGTGGGTGAATTCAAAATAGTTGCACCCCCAAAAGTCTCACCTGCCCTAGGATGACAGCTTCCTCACAGTTTGCCAGACATGCTTTCCCTTTGGGTGCCCCCCCTTCCCCTCGATGTTCTGACGTGTTCCTGCTGTTGCAGCCTCTCTTCCAGCACAAGCCTTGACTGTAACCTTTAGTTTGCCAGCATCCCCGTCTTCTCCAGACTGTACATTACGTATTTCTTTCTGCCTCTTGCTCTTTTTCGTGATAGACCTGCATAAGACTGATTATTAATAATAACCACATGAAAGAGTCAATATGAGGTTGTCTTGACATCTCTTCTACCAAAAAAAATAGTTCATTATTTTTAGTTTGGACTCAGGTAATTTCTTAGGACAAGGGCAGAGTCCAGTTGCTAATAGACTTCCCTTCTGAAACCTCTTGGGCAGGGCCTCCACAGTCTGTGTGGTTTCAACACATCTGTCTTCCAAGCTCCTACAAGGATGGCCCATTACGTTCTGCTTATCTTGTTCAAATGTTTTTGTAGTCCAAAGTCCCAAAGTTTTCCACATTCATTAAAAAAAAAAACCACCAAAAACAATAAAAAAAAAAAAACCCAAACCAAAAACCAATAACGCAGGGTAAAGTCTGTCACAGCAATACCTACTTCCTGGCACCAACTTCTTTATTAGTTACCCTTCCATTGCCATGATAGACCACCATGACCAAGGCAACTTATAAAAGAAAACATTTACTTGGGCTTACAGTTCTAGAAGATTGGAGTCCATGATGGTGGAGTGAAGGCATGGTGGCAGGAACAACTGAGTGCTCACATTTCAACGTGTGTGTGTGTGTGTATGTGTGTGTGTGTGTGTGTGTGTGTGCGTGTAAGGGTTTGTAACAGGCTTGTGTGTGTTAGAGGTTGGATGTGCTGGCAAATGCTATGTCTATAGGTATGTTTTATTTGTGTACTTGGGAGGCTGATGCAGGCGGGCCCAGAGTTTGAAGCCATCTTTGCCCTCAAAAAGCAAGACCCTCTCTCATCCCTTCCCTCCAACCTAGGAAACAAAACAACTTAGATGTATTTTCACATGTAGAGAAGTGTCTACACGACTGTGTATAGATGTGTTCATGTGTGTGCAGGTAGGTGTGCTGAGGGAAGAGTGTGCAACGATGCCTTTGTGTTGTGAGCTTGTGGTTTGCGTTTGCTTGTTGGAGCCAGACCTTCATCACTGTCCAGAATGTTCCAACCACTCCCTCAGTCCCAGGCCTCACAGTGTCTGCCTGACACCTTGCTGGGGCCCAGTAGGAGCACAGAGCTGGCTAAGACTGGCCAGGACAGTGGGATGGGCTCCAGACAGCTCCTGGCATGGGTGACTCACAGCCTGGGTTTCTGCAAGAACAGCCAAACATAGCCAGAAACATGGGACATTAAAGGAAGACCTAGTTCAATAAAACATTTTTTAAAACCAGGTAGAAATACAGTGAAACTGTCTTCAATTATTTCCCCAGGAGCTGTAGGCTTGGATGATCTATATCTATTTGCATTTTTGACACTCTCCAGTGAATATGAAGAACAGGTATAGCAACTGAAAATGAAGGTTCAAAAAATTATAAATACCCCACATCCAGCCCTTAGGTGCTTGCTCCCTCTTACTCCTGTCAGCACAGGACAACTTTAATTCCTCAACTTCACGATGTAGCAATTTCCTGGCATCATGAAAGGTGGAATGGACAGTGTAACCAATACCTATACTATATGCAAATATATCTCACCCCTACACTGGGTTTCACTGAGCCAGTAAGCACCCAAGGCCATTTCTAGGGATGTTTCTTTGAACTGCTTTATCCATCTAGAATGTTCACAGATTCAGGGCCTATTGGAAACTCCATCTTCTCCATCCCCGAAATCACCCGTCCCTGAATGGATGAACTTGGAATTCAAACTAAACATCCAACATCAATAGTCAGGAGTGTGTATGAGAGGTTGGGGGTCTCGTTTAGACTGCAGGTAGTAGGTCCCTGGGTGGTAGCACACGGATGACAAATTGAGCCACTCAAGGCAGAGAGTGTGCGTGTAGGGAGAAGCACTAGGCCCCAAACTCCAAGGGACTTCTGGATGGATGAGCTTGAAGAAAGAGCCCCAGATGGCTGCAGAACGGTGAGAGGAAAGCCAGGAACTCCTGCCAAAGAAAATAGGTACGCTTCTAAGAAAGGAGGAAACCGCTACTGAGTCAGGTCATTCCCAGGAGGGAAAACCAGGGGCGGATGTGCGAAGGTCCACTGAGGGCAGAATCATCAAGAGCAGTTTCAGGACTCCCTGCTCCCATTCCAGAGGACCATGCAGATCTTCTTCTACAATCTTCCCCACCCGCCCCATCCCTTTTTTCCCCCCAGCCACCAACTCCCATCAGCACTTCCTGGAAACCTGCAGGTCACACTGGCCAGGGAATCAGATAGGAAATTTTCACTCTCCCTCCTCTCCTCCAACTCCAGTCTCCCAGTCTTATTCCCACCTCTGCAGCAGACTACCTGCTGTGGCCTCTCCTTCCTCTCTGTCCCCATTCCCAGGCCTCAGCTCAGAGCCTGGTGGCACACTTAGTTTCTCTCCCTCCTTAGGCCCCTCTCAGCACCGCCTCCCACTTCTAATCATTCTCCATTTCTTAATGTTAGCTCCCAAGATCTAGAAACACATCCTACCCAGGACGCAGTGGCCACACCTGGCAGGATCTCCAGAGCATTCCCTACCAGGCAACATAAAGGCACCATGCTCTCCTAAGAACCAGATAGGGTAACAAAAACCAAGGAAAGGAACCCCACCTAATAAAGACAACACCAGATAGCAGCACCTCGAATTACAGTCACCCCAAATCCAAACTTCTAGATGTCAGCATAAAAACACAATAACAGCCATGGCAATATATCTCCACTAGAGCCCAGCAATCCTGCTACAGAAGGCTCTGAAGTATAACACAAGGACTTCAAAATAGCTACTAAGATATGTTCAAGGTCTTTAAAGAGGATATGAATAAATCCATTAATGAAGTCTATGAATATACAAACAGTGGAATGAAATTATGAAAACAGTGCAAGACATGAAAATAGGAATATGATTATAAGGAAAATCTAAACTGAGGGAAAACTGGAAATAAAAAGTTAGGAAGTCAAACAAAAACCTCAGGGGTGAGTCTCCCCAATAGAGTACCAGACATGGAAAAGAGACACTCAATCACTGAAGCTAAGAAGAAAGAAATGGACACCTCGGTCAAAGAAAATATTAAATCTAAAAAAAAATGTCCAGTCACAAAATACCCAGGAAATTTGGGACAGTAAAAAAAAAATCAAATCTATGAATAACAGGTATAGAGGAAAAAGAAGAAACCTGGGCCAAAGGCACAGAAAAGATTTTGAATGAAATCATAGAAGAAAACTTCCCTAACCTGAAGAAGGAGATGCCTATCAAGGCACAAGAAGCATGCCAAACAAAAAATAGACAGGACCAGAAAAGATATTTCCCACAACATATAATAATCAAAACTCTAGCTTTTCCTCGGGGTGGTGCTGCTTGGTGAGGAGCTCACATTCATGCTCACAGCCTTGCTGTCCAAGGGTATGCTGCAGTCTGTGCAAGTTTTCAGTCACAAGAAGACAGCCACAACTGTGATGCTCTGTAATGGGGAAGGGGCAGCATTAAGGAGAGCATCCCCTGGAGATGATTAATCCACACAATGCTGCAGTACAAGTTATTGGAGTCTATCCCGCTTTTGGGCAAAGAGCAATCTCCTGCTATGGATAACCTGAGCTGTGTGAAATTTATGCTTTTTTTCCTTTTTTTCTTTTTTGAGACAGGGTTTCTCTGTGTAGCCCTGGCTGTCCTGGAACTCACTCTGTAGACCAGGCTGGTCTCAAACTCACAGAGATCCTTATGCCTCTGCCTTCTAAGTGCTGGGATTAAAGGTGTGCGCCACCGCTGTCCAGTCAAATTTATGCTTTCTGATGGTCCGTCTCCAAAGCCCTGGAGGCTTATTGCCTTAAGTATGTTGTGGATGAGGCTATAAAGAAGGAAGATCAGGGTTTGCCTTTGTAATAAACATCCTAGGATTTTATTATTCTGGAAAAAAACCCCTACAAATTGTATAGAACAACAACAACAAAAAAAGAGTATTAAAAGCTCGAGGGGACAAGACCAAGCAACATATACAGGCAGATATTAGAATAGTATCTGCCTTTTCAATAGAGATTCCAAAGTCAGAAAAGCCTGTGTGGATGCTCTACAGAATCTTTTTTGTCCCTCTCTTATATTATATCCCAAACACAGTTTCCTCTCTCCACTTCCAGTTCTCCCCCATTTTTCTTCAGAGAAGGGCAGGCCTCCCATGAATATCAACCAAACACACATAGCATGTCAAGTTGCATTAAGACTAGGCACCATCCTTTCTGTTAAGGTGGGACAAGGCATCCCAGGAGGAGGGAAACGGTCCCAAAAGGTGACAAAAAAGTTGATTTTCCTGATGTGAGGTTATTTATTTCCTATGTTTTCATGGGGTCAAGCGGCTATGTTAAAGTTAAAACCTTCCTTTTATTTGACAGAAAAGGGGAGGTGATGTGGGACTCCCCTCTGTATGCCGTGAATATCATTGGTTAATAAAGGAACTGCCTTGGCCTGTTGATAGGCAGAACTTAGGTAGCAGGGAAAACTAAACTGAATGCTGGGAGAAGGGAGGCAGAGTTAGGGAGAAGCCATGGAGCTAGCACCAGAGACAGATGCACTGAAACTTTGCTGGTAGGCCACGGCCTTGTGGTGATGCACAGATTCATGGAGATGGGTTAAGTTAAGATGTAAGAGTTAGCAAATAAGAAGCTAGAGCTAATGGGCCAAGCAATGCTTTAAATAATAGTTTCTGTATGATTATTTCAGGTTTTATGCCAGGCAGCCGGGAAATGAACAAGCGGCCTCCTTACTACAACACTGCAGGATATATGTCCAGGTTCTTTTGGCTTTTAGAGTCTTCACTGAGAAGTCCAGTGTAATTCTAATAGGTCTGCCTTTATAGTCTTTGTTCTGTATGTTTAGTGTTTAATTATTATGTGGTGGTTGGGAGGACTTTCTTTTTTGGTCCAATATATTTGGTGTTCTACAAGCTTCTTGTACCTTTATAGGCATGTTAAGAAACTTAGTATTAGGAAAATTTCCTCTATGATTTTGTTAAAAATATTTTCTGGGTTTTTAGACTGGGGTTATTCTCCTATTCCTCTTATTCTCAGGTTTGATCTTTTCATAGTGTCTCAGATTTCCTGGATGTTTTGTTTCAGGAAGTTTTTAGATTTAATATTTTATTTGACTGATGTATCAGTTTCCTCCACCCCTGAAATTTTCTCTTTCATCTCTTGTACTCTGTTGGTGATGCTTGTGTCTGTAGTTCCTGTTCGCTCACCTAGATTTCCCATTTCCAGGATTTCCTCAGTTTGTGTTTCCTTTACTGCTTCTTTATTGTTTCCATTTTCAGGTCGTGAACAGTTTTATTCATTTCCTTTACTTGTTTGTTTTTGCTTTTTTAAAGGGATTTATTGATTTGGTCCCATTGTTTATTTGTGTTTTACTAGCTTTCTTGAAGGGATTTATTCATTTGCTCCCATTGTTGGTTGGTGGTTTCCTGGATTTCTTTAAGGGATTTATTCATTTCCTCATTAAGGACCTCTATCATCTTCATAAAGTTTGTTTTAAGGTCATTTTCTTGTGCTTCAGGGGTTACTGTAGTAGGATAGCTGGGCTCTGGTGGTGCCATATTGCCCAGACTGTTGTTGATTGTGTTCTTTTACTGGCATCTAGGCTTCTGGGTTTGGGTTAATTTTAGGTCTAGTTGCTTATTTCTGTGTTTATCTTTGTTGGATGGATTTTTTTCCCTTTGGTTTCTGTTTCCTTTCTGGTATTCGGCCTGAGTGGCCTGTGGTTCTGGTGACCGCGAATTCTCAGGTCTAGTAGGGTGTCTCCACTGGGGTTTTGACAGCCTGTGTGACCTCTGGAGTTTTGGGTGCAGGCGTTGCCTCTGGGGTTCTTGGAGCTGACATGGCCTCTGAGGTTCCAGGTACCAGTGTGGCTTCTGGTTGAGCAGTGGACTTCTGCCAGGGTTGTGGGCTGGGATGTGGAGAGGAGGGGAGGGAGTATTCTTGGGAGAGCTGGCTGGGTTCTGAGGAAGAACTGATGTGTATGGGCAGGTCTCACCTGGGGCTCCAGTACCCATGTGGCCTCTGATAGAGCAGTGGGCTTCTCCCGGAGTCACCCTACAAACTCTTAAGAGACCACAGAGCCTAGCCCAGATTACTAACTAGGCCCAGAAAAACTGTCAGTCATGATTTTGCTGGCTAGTTTTATGTCAACAAGCTAGAGTTATCTGAAAGAAGTGAACCTCAGTTAAGAAAATGGTTTTGCTGGGTGGTGGTGGCGAGTTGCAGAGAGGGCCTGCTTGTTTATCCCGGCCACCCAGCTAGCTTAGCCCCGAAATAATCACACAGAAACTATATTAATTAAATCACTGCTTGGTCCATTAGTTCTAGTTTCTTATTGACTAATTCTTACATCTTAATTTAACCCATTTCTATCAATCTGTATATCACCACAGAGGTTGTGGCCTACCAGAAAAGTTTCAGAACGTCTACCTCCGGCTGCGGATCCATGGCATCCCTTCTTGACTCTGCCTCCTTTCTTCCAGCATTCAGTTCTGCTTCCCTGCCTACCTAAATTCTGCCCTATCAACTAGGCCAAGGCAGTTTCTTTATTCATTAACCAATGAAAGCAACACACAAACAGTAGGATCTCCTACAGTGGTGCAAGCCTTTAATCTCAGCACTTGTGAGGCAGAGGCGGGCGATCTCTGTGAGCCTGGTTTACAAGAGCTAGTTCCAGGATAGGCTCTAATGATACAGAGAAACCCTGTCTCTAAAAGCCAAAAAAAAAAAATAAGAAGAAAGAAAGAAAGAAACGAAGAAAGAAAGAAAGAAAGAAAGGAAGGAAGGAAGGAAGGAAGGAAGAAAGAAAGAAAAAAGAAAGAAAGAAAAGAAGAGAAAATGCTTTTTAAAGATCTGGCTGTAAAGCATTTTCTTAATTACTGATTGATGTGGAAGGGCCCAGCCCACTGTGGGTAGTGCTATCCCTGGGCTGGAGGTCCTGGGTTCTAGGTTCTATAGCAAATCAGTCTGAGCAACCCATGAGCTAAGCAGCACCCCTCCATGACCTCTGTATCAGCTCCTGACTCCAGGTTCCTGCCCTGTGTCAGTCCCTGTCCTGACTTCCTTCAACGACGGACTACAATGTGGAAGCGTAAGGCAAATAAACTCTTTCCTCCCCAAGGTGCTTTTGGTCATGGTGTTTCATCACAGCTGCAGTAATTCTAACTAGGACAACAGTACACACATAGAGGAAAACATTCCATGATAAAACAGTGCCCGCCTACAAATCCAGCTCTGCTGAAGCTGAAATAAGGAAAAATTTCATTCTGATGAGGTTAACCACATGGAAGAAAAGACAAGGAATAAATGAGCACAGACAGCAAATTAAAAGTAGAAAGGCATGCCACGACAACACAATAACAAAGATCAGCAAACACTGCTCATTAATGCCTCTCGACACTAGTGGCCTCGATTCCCCAAGGAAAAGATGCAGACTAATAGATTGGATTAGAGACAGGATTTGGGGCTGGAGAGATGGCCCAGCAGTTAAGAGCATTGACTATTCTTCCAAAGGACCCAAGTTTAATTCCAAGCACCTACATGGCAGCTCGCAGTTACCCATGAAAGACCCTAAATGCATATGTAAGGCCCCTCAACCCTAAGACATTTTTCTAAAACCTTACACTCACTCTCTCTTGGAAACATGATAGTCGCCTCCCCCCACATGCTGGACTACTCATCCTCCTGTGTCCTTGTGAATAATCTTCAAGCATAAGTCCATTCTGGGAATTGAGGCAAAGACAACCCCCAGATGTTGACTCAGTTCCTGATGTATTGATTCAGTCACTGGAACAAGGTCAGGATGGCCCACAGATGCTTCCCCTTATCTCACCCAATAATGCAGCTACTCTCCTGCCCTGGCACAGACCAATCACTGCTAGAAACCCTTTGAATAAGCCAATCCAATTAGTTGGAAAACAACCCTCAGGTTCCCCCCTTGTTTCTGTGGCTTTTTGCTTTAAAAGATGGGCTATAACAACTATCAAATGTCTTTCATATCCCGAACCTGAAGGACCCTGTCATGACAGAATCAAAATCCTCTTGCTTTTGCATCAATTGTGGTTGTGTGAGTGGTGTCTGGAGCAATTCCTCCCTGATGTTTGGACTTCTAGTCCAACACTCATAACTACAATTCTAGGGGGCTGAACACCCCCACAAAGACATACATGCAGGAAAATATCAATGCACTAAATTAAAAAAAAGAAAAGCAGAGAAAATTAAAAAAAAACCCAAAACCCCCAAACAGGATTCATCTTTCTGTTGCATCTAAGAAACACATCTTAACACCAAGGATAGGAGTCACCTAGAGTAAACGGATGAAAAAAACACATTCCGTGGACCCAAGGAGCAAGCTGGTGTAGCCATTTTAACATCTGACAAAATTTAAATCAAAGTACAACTACCAGAAGAGATATGAAAGGGCACTACATACTCATCAAAGAAAAAATCCACTAAGATGATATTGCAATTGTAGACACTTATGCATCGAACAGAAGGGCATTCAAGTTCATAAAAGAAGTACTATTATAGCTAAAATCACAAATTGACTCTCACATAGTGATAGCAGGTGGCTTTAATTCTCCTCTATAATAAGTTGACAGATCATCCTGACAAAAATTAAACTGTAGAAATGGTAAATAGCTAAATATGCTATAAACTAAATGGACTTAACAGATATTTACAGAACATTTTACACAAACACAAAAGAATATCTTCTTTTCAGAAACTCATGTGTAGTGATATTTTGTTTGTAATCTAACAAATAAAGCTTGCTTGAAGATTAGAGTGCAGAACTAAGCCATTAGTTAGTCACAGAGGCCAGGTGGTGGCGGCACACACCTTTAATCCCAGCACTCAGGAGACAGAGACAGAGGGATCTCTGTGAGTTCAAGGCCAGCCTGGGTTACATGAGATTGAATCTGTCTAAAAGAGGAACAGAGCTCACACAAAGGTGATCTCAGCACTTGGGATCACATGCCTTTAATCCCAGCACTAGGGAGGCGGAGACAGGAGTGATATGGCTAGGTGGAGAGAGGAATATAAGGCAGGAGGAGACAGGAGCTTAAGCAGTCTGAGGTTTCAGAGAGACAGATGCAGTCTGAGCATGTAGTTGAGGTTCTGTAGAGTGAAGATGTAGTCTGAGGATTTGTAGAGACAGGATTGTCCCTTTGGTTTGAGCATTGGTAAAGGTAAGAACTCTCCAGTGCCTGGCTGCTCTGCTTCTCTGATCTATCAGCTTTCACCCCTGATAGCTGACTCTGAGTTTTTATTATTAAGACCAATTAGAATCTGTGCTACACTCATGGAACAGTCTCCAAAACTGACCACATAACTTGGACAGACATACAGAAAATCTCAACAGATAAAAGAAAACTGAAATAATACCCTACATCCTATCTGACCACCATGGCAGTTGGATAATAACAACAACAGAAACGAGAAAGCTTACAAACTCATGGAAACTGAGCCACTCACCACCGAATGAAAAATGGATCAAGAAGGAAATTAAAAACTTTTTAGAATTGAATGAGAATGAAAATACAACATACCCAGACTTCTGGGACACAATGAAGGTGATTCTAAGAGGCAAGCTCAAAGCACTAAGTGCCTACAGAACAAATAGAGAATTCTTATATTAGCAACTTAGTGGTGCACGTGAAAGCTCTAGAACAAAAAGAAGGAATAATGCCATGATGGATAGATGACAAGAAATAATCAAAATCTAGGGCTAAAATCCATCAAATAGAAACAATAAAAATTACAAAGGATCAGTGAAACAAAGAGTTGATTCTTTGAAAAAATAAATATGATTGACAAACCATTAGTCAAACTAACTCAAAGGTGAAGGACAAAGATCCCAATTAACAAACTTAGAGGTGACAAGGGAGGTATTACAACAGACACCACAGAAATCCAGAGAATCATAAGGAGGACACACTTTAAAAATTTTGTACTCCCCCCAAATTGGAAAATTTAAAAGAAATGGATAATTTTCTTCATATATACCACCAACCAAAGTTAAATCAAGATAAGATAATCAACTTAAACAGATCTATAATCACAAGTGAAATAAAGTAGTAACTAAAAGTCTACAAGCAAAAAAGTCCAGGGCAAGACAGTTTTAGGGCACAATTCTACCAGACTATCAAAGAAGAATTAATGCCAATAGTCCTCAAATTATTGCACAAAAGAGAAACAGCCAGAACACTGCCCAATGTTTTATATGAGGCCACAGTTACCCTGATTCCTGACCCAATAAAAAATGAAAATTCAGTCCAATTTCCATTATGAACATAAATGCAAAGATTCTGAATAACATACTTGCAAAAGGGATCTAAGAACATATCTAAAAAAATCATCCACCATGATCAAGTTGGCTTCATCACAAAGACGGGGCATAATTCAATATATTTAAATTAATAAATGTTACCCACAATATAAGCAAACTGAAAGACAAAAACTACATGAACATTTCACCAGATGCAGAAAAAGCATCATCCCTTCATAATAAAAGTCTTGGAGAGATTAGGGATACAAGGGACACATTTCAAAATAACAGTGGTGATTTATAGAAAACTTAGAGCTAAAGTCAACCTAAATGGAGAGAAACTCAAAGCTTTCCACTAAAATCAGGAACAAGATGAGTTTGTCTATACCTATTTAACATAGTATTTGAAGTCTTAGAACAATAAGACAACTAGATCCATGCTTACTGCCTTGTATAAAATTCAACTCTAAATGGATCAAGCACCTCAAAGTAAAATGAGATACATTGAATTTGACAGAAGAGGAAGTAGGGAATAGCCTTGAACTCAATGATTTTCTGAGCAGGAAAGGTTTTCTGAACAGCACATCTGAGGCGGTTTTCCTATCCTGGCAGCTACTTCCAAATAACCATTCTGAGAGTTATAGTCATTGTACATGCTTCACCAATAGCTCAGGCTTATTACTAACTAGATCTTACACTTTAAATTAACCCATACTCCTTATTTACATTCTGTCATATTTGTCTCCTGCTCCCTTGTGTATGCTGGGGACTCCTCTGACTCTGCCCTTCCTCATCTGGTGTAGGAGGTTCTTCTGTCTATATGTTACTTTCATTGGTTGAATAAGGAAACTGCCTTGGCCTTTTGATAGGGCAGAACTTAGGTAGGTGGAGCAGACAGAGCTGAATCCTGGGAAGAAGAAGGAGAGAGAGAGTCGCCATGGAGCTGCCAGGTCAGACATGCTGAATCTTTCCCAGTAAGCCACGACTTCGTGGTGACATAAAGATTATTAGAAATGGGTTGAATCAAGATGTGAGGGTTAGCCAATAAGAGGCTAGAACTAATGGGCCAGGCAGTGTTTAAGTGAATACAGTTTCTGTGTAATTATTTCGGGGGTTAAGGTAGCTGGGCAGATGGGATGAAAAGCAGGCCTGCTCGTTCCTGTTACACTCATCCCTTCATTCTATTTGGCTTTCCTGTCTAACTGTATCCTGTTCAGCTATTGACCAGTCAGCTTGCTTTTTAAACCAATCACAGTGCTGGGACCCCACCTGGCTTGGACCTGTGCAGGTCTTATACATGCAGCCACAGTCTCTATGAGTTCATATGTCAGTCCTGCTGGGTTTAGAAGGCCTTGTTTCCTTAATCATCCATCCCCTCCTCTTGCACTTACAATCTTTCTGCCTCATCTGAAAGGTTCCGTGAGAGCCCTGATGGAGGGGTTTGATGAAGACATCCTATTTTAAGACTGAATATTCTGAGGTCTCTCACTCTTTATACATTGTTCAGTTGTGAGTCTCTGTGTAAATTCCCATGCCATTGAAGAGGAAGCCTCTCTGATGATAGCTGAGAAAGATACTGTTCTATGAGTATATCAGAATGTCATTAGTTAGTCACTTTATTGCTACTCTCCTTTATCAGAACAAAAGTATTTTCTTTTCCACTAGGTTCATGGCCTATCTAATCTCAGGTTCTTGGCCAGCCAAGTAGTATCAGCAATGGGTTCCATCTCGCAGAGTTGGCTTTAAATCTAATCAGAGAGTGGTTGACTACTCCATTAACAATTGTGACACTATTACACCAGCCTATCACACAGCTAGGTCACCATTGTAAATCAAAAGGTTTGTAGGTTGATTAGTATTTACCGTTCTTCTCTGGAAGTATGCAGAGTAGCTTTCTAAACCATAAACACTAGTCCTTAGGGGTAAAGGCTCTAGGTAGGCACCAGCTCAACTTCTTCATGTTTAGTGAGTTGTGCAGATTTTGTCTTCAGCAATGGGGCCTTATTATCAGTTTGTGGAGAACAACCAATGAACTTGGCAATAGCCTGTGTTGTTTGGGGGTTTCCATGAGGCCTTTTTGTCCAACAACTCAATTAGATGTAAACCATTTCCAGAACGAGAAGCTTCATTTAGTGACAGATGTCTAGTTGTGGCTTACTCTCCCCCATTATTTGGTGACATCATTTAGATTATCTTAGTATATGTATATATTTGGGGAATCTTCTACTATATTAGGTTTCCAGACAACCCTCAAATGGCCCTTCATATAAGCTGCCACTCCCTGTGTTCCTTCTCTTGTTCCCTTCTTCTCTCCCCATCTCCATTTGATCCTCCCATTCTCATCCCACCTTTGTCCAACTATAACTATCGATTTTATTCTCCTTTCCTGAGAGAGCCACCCTTCTCCTCTGTTCCCTTAATCTATACATAACCTCTGTGGTTACATGGATTGAAGTTTGCTTTTTGAAGACTTAACAGCTAGCTTCCACATATAAACAAATGCATGCCATATTTTTCTTTCTGGTCTGGGTTACCTCAGAATGACGTTTTTATAGCTCCATCCATTTACCTATGAATTTCATGATTTCTTTTCTAATGGTTTAGTAACATTCCATTATGTAAATACACCATGTTTACTTTATCCATTCATCCATTGATGACATCCACACTGTTCCGTCCCTAACAGCACCACGGATGAATGAACAGTCAGGTGTCACAGTATACACCCATAATCTCAGGAAGTGGGAGCAGGAGGCCAGGCTGGGCTATGTCCCAAGACCCTGTCTCAAAATTAGAAACAAACAAAAGAACAGTTTTGTGAGTGATGGGGGCAGAAGGGTGATGAGCAAAGCATGAGCCCTGACCCTTGCTCTTTAAGCACCAGGAAGGCACAGAAGAAGCACAGAGGAAGGGAAAGCCATTTGAATTGGAGCCTACCTTTGTCCACTGCCCATCAGTCTACAGATAGGGGGAGGAAAGCTTGCAATGGGACATGGAGTGGAGAAGGAATGTGACAGTGGCCAAATAAACACACCATCCAGGGAAGCCAGCCAAGGCTGGGCCCAGAATATCTGGACGGGAACCCGTCTTCCCTCTGCAACAGGAAGTGGAGCTGGGAGCTGTGTTAACTGGAATTTCCGACTTTGGAGGATGTTGGTGGCAAAACTTTTTTTTTTTTAATTTATTTTTTTCATTCATGAAAAAAAGAGCCTGGACTTAAGTGATCCTTCTAAACATTCCCTCCCACAGAGGAAACGCTTAATTTAGCCTTGTTTGCTGTTAAGAAATGTATCCCTGAGGCTTGAAGGCTCCTGCTGCGCTCTAACTAGGCAGGATGTTGAAGTCAGGTTGTTTGTGTCTTGATTTCAGCCAAGGATCTAAGAGAGTAGGCAAGGAAGTCCTTTAGAACACAGATGGGGCCTGCTCTGGGAACTTCAGAGAGCCCTACCCTCTGGCCCATAAAATTGCTTGTTGAGGCAAAGAGAAAGTTGAAAATTAGGATTTGTGTTATGGGCTTGTCTTTGGATGAGGCAGAGACGTATATCTTTCTCACTTAGAGTCAAAAGGTACTTCTGCTATATACAAAAAACCCTCTGTCCTTCCCCATCAGAGATGACTCTAAAGTCCTACCCAATTAATGAGTTCAATTCAATTCCAGGTCTTAGGGAGATCTGTGGCTCTTACTAGCAAGGCTGGTTAAACCTCTCTTTGTTCAATGACCTGTAACTTATTATGCAAGTTATCTGACCCACACCACACCTGGGATTGTACATGATTCAGGAAAGGAGACAAAGTAACCAATGAAAACTTCTCATTTGGCAACTAGGTGCTGGGAGCACACAGTCAGTGAGTGGTTCACAGCTTCTATCAAGTACCCCTGAGTGCACCATAAATGAGATTCTTTGTGTCACAAAGGAGGGTGTTCCTTGGCCCACTTGGTCCTGCTCGTTTCTTCTTTGACCTTGGCTTTGCTCATTAATTATTGGATTAATGAGGGCTTTGAAGTGTGATCCCTTCCTGGGTTCTGTATGGCTCTCACAGCTGGCACAGGTCTTGGAGACCCTAGGGGTAGACTAGGCCTTGAGGTTTTGCGCTTTCATCCCTTAGAATTCTGCAGGTGCATTTGTTTATATACAATTCGATACTTAAGTAGCTTTACCTGAAGAGTATATCTCCTTTTAAAAAAAAAACATTTGAGGTTTTTTTTGTTGTTGTTGTTTTGTTTGTGGTTTTTTTTTGTTTTTGTTTTTAGTTTTTCAAAACAGGGTTTCTCTATATAACAGCCATAGCTGTCTGGGAACTCACTTTGTAGACTAGCCTCGAACTTGCAGAGATCTGCTTGCCTAAGCTGGGATTAATGGCGTGTGCTAACATGCCCGGTGAATTTTTATTTATTTATGTATTTTATAAACAGGTTCTTACTATGTAGCTTTGGCTGTCCTAGAACTCTCTGTGTAGGCCAGGCTGACTCTGAATTCACAGAGATCCACCTGCCTTTGCCTCCCAAATGTTGGGATTAAAGTTGAGTACCACTATGCAAGGTACAATATTTGAAGACTTGTAACTTTCACTAATCATCCTCTGTACCTTGACAACCTCTCTTTTACAGTTTAGAGATAATCCCACTGAGGACAAACAAAACAATTGGCTTGGATATAAAGGCCACAGCTGTCTCCTGACCTTCATTGCTACTCAGGTGTCCACTGCATCAAGGTCACAATCAAGACCTCTCCTGAAGGTCTTGAGAAGATCATGGTGTTCCAGGCGTGTCTCTTTTCGAAGCCACTTCTTATAGATGCCTAAGTATCTGGAATGATGGATAAAGCAGTGGATTGTTAGAAAGATTGTGACATTATACCCTATCTGTGATGATTCATCTTCACTGTGAACGTCACTGGATTTTAGAATCACCAAGGAAGGGGTGGTGAGATGGCTCGGTATGTAAAAGTGCTTGCTGTCCAAGCCTGACCACGAGAGTTTCATGAACACAACCCACTGAGGAAAGATACCTGGGTGTGTCTGTAAGGGTGTTTCTAGAAAGGTTTAAGAGAGGAGGGAAGATCTGGTTAGACCTCTCTCTGCTCAATGACCTGTAACATAAAAGGCAAATTATCTGATCCACACCACACCTGGGGTTGTATACAGTGCAGGAGTGGAGACAAAATAACCAATGAAAACTTCTCATGTGGCAAATAGGAGCTCCTGGCACACAGTCAGTGGTCCAGAGCTATGGTCAAGTTCCTCCTGAGTACATCAAGAATCAGATTCTTTGTCTGTAAATGTCTGTGGCACCATCCCAGTGGCTGGGGTTCCTGTGAACCAAGTAAGAAGGAAAACAGTGACTTTGCATATAGCTTAGTTGGTACTGTACTTCCCTGGCATGCACGAAGATCCCTGGGATCCGTGCCCACAATGGCATAAACTAGATGTGGTGCATTCCTGTAATAAAGAGATAGAAGGATCAGAAGTTCAAAGTCATTCTGGGCTAACATGAGTCCCCTGCCAGCCTGAGCTACCCGAGAACATGTCTCAAAAATATAAATAAGAAGGAAGAATCCAGCTAAGCACCAGCATTAATTTCTCTTTGTGTCCTGACTGCATATGCAATGTGAGCAGCCACTTCATGCTCCCATTACCATGCTGGTGCCATGGTGGTAAGCCAGAAGAGCCCTTTGCTTCCTTACGATGCTTTTGTCATGGCAATGGGAAAGTATGTAGTCTACTATCTCTTCTATTTCCTTTTATTTCTTTTTTTCCACTAACATGTTTGTTTTTGTTTTTTCAAGACAGGGTTTCTCTGTGTAATAGTCTTGGCTGTCCTAAAAATCACTCTATAGATTCTATAGACCAGGCTGGCCTTGAACTCACATAGATCCACTTGCCTCTGCCACCCAAGTGCTGGGATTGCTCAACATAATATTTTTACTAATTATTTGGGAATTTCATACAATGTACCCTGATCACACTCACTTCCCATTCTTCCCAGGTCCACCTTACCACTCTTGTCCCCTCCCAACAAAAACAAACAGATGAACAAGTTCAATGTGTATTGTATATATATTCATTGGAACATAGTCAAACTCCCAGTGGCCAGCTCCTTAAGGAGAACTGAGTCCTCCCCCTAACCCCCAGAAACCACCAACTGTGAGGAGCTACACTTCAGCATCTTTATTAGTTTTTAAGAATACTCTTTAATAACTTCCTGTCTGGACTGAGCATTTTGACATTAGACATGGAGATACAGCGTCTGGAGTTTGCCTGACTGGTTTACAGTCTTGCTTTGGTTCAGAATTTTTGTGGTGAAATTTTTAGGGTCACTTACATATACAATCATATCATCTGCAAATAAAGATACTTTGAATTCTTCACTCAAAGCCCACTCCCACAGTGACACACTTCCTTCAACAAGGCCACACCTTCTAGTAGTGCCTAATGGCATTTTGGGAACTATTTTTCTTTCAAACCACCACATTCTACTCCCTGACACCCATAGGCATGTTGCCATACCATAATGCAAAAATGTATTCAGCCCAACTTCAAAAGTCCTCATAGTCTATAGCAGTCTCAAATTTATTTAAAGGTCTAAAGTTCAAAGTCTCTTCTGAGATCCATGCAATCTTTTGACATAGTGGTCCCCATAATATCAAAATTGATAAAGCAAGCCAGGTGCAGGTGGTGCACACCTTTAATCCCAGGACTCAGGAGGCAGAGACAGGTGTGGTGTGGGAGGTCCTTCTGTCTGTGTGTGCTTTTATTGGTTAATGAATAAAGAACTGTTTTGAGCCTATGGCAGGGAAGAACAGAACTAGGCAGGGAAAGCTAGGCTGAATGCTGGGAGAAAGAAGGGCAGAGTTAGAGAGAAGCCATGGAGCCTCCACCGGAGACAGACTCTGGGAACTTTACCCGTAAGCCACAGCCACATGGCGATACACAGATTAATAGAAATGGGTTAAATTAATACGTAAGAGTTAGCCAATAAGAAGCTAGAGCTAATGGGCCGAGCAGTGATTTAATTAATATGGGTTCTGTGTGATTATTTTGGGTCTAAGCTAGCTGGGTGGCTGGGAACCAACAAGCAGCCTCCTCCAACACAGGCGGATCTCTGTGAGTTCGAGGCCAGCCTGGTCTACAAGAGCTAGTTCCAGGTCAGACTCCAAAGCTACAGCAAAACTCTGTCTCGAAAAAACTAACAAGCAAACAAAAACAAAATTAAAAAAGCAGATCACATACTTCCAACATATAATGGCACAGGATATATATTACCATTCCAAAACATAGGGAAGGGATCATAGTGAGGAAATACTGGACCAAAGTAAGACCAAAAACCAGCCAGGCAAACTCCAGACTCTGCATCTCCATGTCTGATGTCAAAATGCTCTTCATATCTTTAACCCCTTTCCGCTCTGTTGACTACAACATACTTCTTTCTCTTGAACTGGTTCTACTCCCTGTTAACAGCTCTCCTCAGCAGGTATCCCATGACTCTGGCATCTCCAAGGTCTGGCATCTCTGAGGTCTCCAAGGCAATCCAGGCTTCAGCTTCACAGCTTCACAAAATGCTCTTTCTGTTAAAAATAATCCTTAAAAAGAGTCTCTCTGCCCGTGCAAAGAACTCCAATCAAACTAGATTAGACTGAATCAAAAATGCCCATGTTTAATAAATGCCACACTCCGGGGGAAAGCATGGCAGGAAGAGGAGCCCACGAAAACCCCAAAGACCATGTGTTCCCTTTTCTGGCGTGAGCCTAAATACCCTGTGGGAGTGGTCCTGACCCTCCCCGGGGAGGGGTCAGCATTTGGCAGGCTGGAGGTTGGAGTCCAGGTGCTTGGCAGGCTGGGAACTGAAGTCCAGACCAGTGCAATTCCCAGGCCAGGGGCTGGGGTGACGCTTCCAACTCAATATTACATTCCAGACTCTTTGGATACAGGGGTGTTAGAGGGCTTGGGTCTCACTTTTGACCAAACTTCCCAGAGTCCTTGGATACAGGGGCGTTGGCTCAAGTCTGGCTACTTCCTGCGGGCATGGGGTGATGTGGGAGAGGGGACAGCTGGGAGTTGGGCTCACGCTCAGCCAGAGGTGTGGCTGCAGTGGCATCCGGTTTGCTGTCATCCTGGAGTCCTCAGGCAGCTGCTTTTTGAGGGAGATGAGAAAGCAAGTGGCTGTGAGAAAAAAAAATAATGTTATTTTTGGCCCCATGAAATGGGGCTAGCCATGGGATGGAACACAATAGCAGGTAAAACCAGATTTTAGTTGGCAGGTGTCCTTGATCCAGAAAAGTTGGTACCAATGGTGAAGTCCCAGGAGCTGGTGCAGGTCTTTGGCGTTGTCTGGGGAGCACTTTGTAGGTTGGTCTTGGCCCAGGCAGCAGGAGTGACTTGTAAAATATTCCTGAAACTGGCTGGGGTTAGCAAAAGGCTTTGGAGACTGTTATTTTTCATTTTTTATTTTACCAGACCTGATTTTTGATACAGCAGTAGAACTTTTCCAGGAACCTGTAAGAGAACTGGGGCAGGTTTACATCTTGATGTCATAGAAAAAGGCTGTTGCTTTAGGTTAAAAGGTATGAACATTTTAGCTGAACCTCTGCAGATACACCTGAAACCTGTTAATTCTGGACTATGAAGCCTGTTAAAGAGGCATACCTGTCTGTATTTTAGCAGGAAACTTTATTAGATATCATGGATGAAGTAATAAGTTAACAGTACCTTAAATTGTCAAATGCCATTAGACAGATCTGGGAGGGATAAATGAGCAAAAATGAGACAGTTTTTTTTAGCTACACAGGCAATCCCAGATCCTCTCCTTAGTCCTTGGAGAACACCAGTTTTCCTGTGGGGGGGAATATTTAGTCTACCTGTCTTGGCAGGATGAGCAGATTGATTCCCCAGAAGCATCCAGGAAGCTGAAGATGTGGAAGGCCACTTTTTGCTGTGTGGGTTGCTTTGTCAAACCCAAAGGCAAGGCCTGGGGGTGGAAGGTCTTCTGTCTTCTTGGAGGAGCTAAAGGGTGCTGTGGAAATTGGCATGTCTGTGATAGAAGCTCTTTTGTTAAAATGCCATACTCTCAGATCTGTAAAGGCACTTGAGAACTATTACCTAGTATTTTAAACTGGGCATATAAGTTAAATTTAGGGATCTATTTTATCCAGTTAGTTACAGTTTATCAATGCTAGTAGATATAAGAAGGTTAAAAGGAATATTTTAATAAGTCAAAGAATACTAGAATATGTGGGTACTTTTACCAAAGATGGCAGACTAGCACATGTTGGTACCCTTATCAAAGATGGTGAACTAGCACATGTGGGTACCCTTACCAAAGATGGCAGACTAGCACATGTTGGTACCCTTATCAAAGATGTTGGACTAGCACATGTGGGTGCCCTTACCAAAGATGGCAGACTAGCCCATGTGGGTACCCTTACCAAAGATGGCAGACTAGCACACATGGGTACCCTTATTAAAGATGGTAGACTAACACATGTGGGTGCTCTTACCAAACATGGTGGTAAGGTTAAAATGGTGGCTACCCATGTGTTTGTATTTTTTCAGAGCTGCTGTAATCTGGAGATATAAGTTTTACTGATTTTAACATAAGCACACATAATACAGAAACCCAAATTGAGCACATCACGAAAACACTCACACAGACATACTGTGGCCACATCATTCTAACAGACAGACAAATAGGACTTTTGGAAACCTGTGTTAGACAGCAGGGGAGGGGGCGGGAGGGATGGCAGGAGAGCAGAGTGATCCCGGTGCAGGCATTAGAGGCCAGTGATCATAGCAAACAGCTGATGGATGCCATTCCGAAGGGATGGGTGATGGCCTCCATTGCCCTTGGCTGATGGAAAGGGAGTTGGGTTTAGATCCCCAAATCCAGAACAGGATGGGAGCTGGCTGCACCTCCAGGCATGGCATTGGAGTCCCTGCAGGCTACAGGGGGTGGGACAAACCTCAGGCTAGGGAGTGGAAACAGAAGTGGGGGTGGGACAGGAGCACACATTTAGAAACCATGGGCTTTTGGAGCGTTGTTAATTTAGGTTAGATAGCCCCAATTTAAAAGAATTTTTTGTAAAAGGCCCTGTGAGGGGGTTTTAGGAATCAACTTGTAGTGTGGGACAATTGTCTATATTCTGTCAATCATGTTTTAAATAAACACTGATTGGCCAGTAGCCAGGCAGGAAGTATAGGTGGGACAACCAGACAGGAAGTAGAGGTGGGTCAAAGAGAACAGGAGTATTCTGGGAAGAAGGAAGTTCTTTCTGCAGTTGTGAGCCAGACACAGAAGAAGCTCGATGTGACTATGCTGCTGAAAAAGGTACTGAGCCATGTGGCTAACACAGATAAGAATAATGGGCTAATGTAAGTTATAAGAGTTAATAAGAAGCCTGAGCTAATGGGCCAATCAGTTTATAACTAATATAGACCTCTGTGTGATTTCTTTGGGACTTAACGATTGCCAGAACTGGGCAGGACAAAAACCCCAACAACAAATGGTGCCCACATGGATAACTGCATCCACATAAAGCCTGGGTGAGCTTGGGAAGTAATTTTAGACAGAAAAGAATAGAGTTAAGCAAGACTTATTGATAGCAGCATTTTCTCAGATGGGCTCTGCTTGCTAGAGGCAAATGCTTTCATTTAAGAGAGGCTTCCTGACTCAGCATTAGCTGTAAAACCTTGAAGCTCTTTTAAGAGGTCCTGCCACAAAACACTTAAATGGTGTTAATGAAAAGCTGACTGCGTGCTTTTGGTTTTCAGCCATAGCAGGGAAAAAGCTGTTCCATTTTAAAATGCTGGCTTTCTGGGCCATCCTGCCAGCATAAAGTCTGACTCTTTCAGGCAGGAGATCCAACAACAGAGCATTTGAGTGTGGTTTGTGAGTACACTGTTGCAGCTTGCTTGTTGGCAGGGACCTTGAAGTGCTGTAGAGTTGTGGCAATAAACATGGCTCCAGCCAGTACCTCTGCTATGAGCCTGGAATCTCAGAAAGCTAAGGAATGGGCTGGATCCAGCCATCAAAGCCATGGCTTTAATCCTGTCCATATTGCTTAGCAAACTAAAGACTCACAAGGTCAGAAAAAGAGAGATATACAGTGTAGACAGACAGATTCAAAGACGAAGAAAACCTCTAAATGTTTTACAGTGTGTTAAAAATATATGGAGTTTTGGGAGAGAAAAGAAAAAGGTTAAAGTCCTTAAAATAAAAAAAGAAAGAGAGTTGTTGGGTGTAGTGGTACACACCTTTAATCCTAACGCTTGGGAGGCAGAGGCAGAAAGACCTCTGCAAGTTCAAGGTGTGGTGGCATACACCTTTGATCCCAGCACTTGGGAGGCAGAGACAGGCAGATCTCTGTGAGTTCAAGGACAGCCTGGTCTACAGAGTGAGTTCCAGGACAAAGATACACAGAGAACCTGTCTTAAAAAGCCAAAAAGTTAAAAAAAAAAAAAAAAAGGAAAAGAAATAGAGGTTAAAATAAAGCCACGTTGCTGGGCGGTGGTGGTGCATGCCTTTAACCCCAGCACTCACGGGGCAGAGGCAGGCGGATCTCTGTGAGTTTGAGACCAGCCTGGTCTACAGAGCTAGCTCCAGGACAGGCTCCAAAGCCACAGAGAAACCCTGTCTTGAAAAACAAAAACAAAAACAAAAAAGCCACGTAAAGATGAAAAATACACAGAGAGTCTGGAGACTGTATGTTATTATGCTTTCTTTAAATTGTTTGAATGCTGAGGAAGGAGCAACAGCTGCTAAAAGACATTTTTTTTTTTATAAATGCTGCTGAATTAACTCAAGATAGGTATTTTGAAAATACCTTGACTTCAAAATTGAGGTCAAAAGGTATGTTACTTTGGAGAAAAGGATTTGCTTTTGTTTCCACAGGGAATGAGAGGCTATGGATTTATTCTGAGTTAAGAAAAATCAGGTTTGATCAAGGAAGACCACCTGAGAAATCTCTGGTAGGAACAGATGGCCCAGATGTCAGAGTTCTACATCCAGAAGAGATTCAAGATGCTGCCTGAGATGATCAAGACTCACAGGATACTCCAGTCAGGACTTGATCATAATTCTAAATTTTCTTTAGGTCCTCATAAGATTATCAGCACCCCCAACCAGCAAGAAGTAGCCTGGAGAACTACGCCCACATTCCCAAAAAATGGACTATGGATTTTTTTTTTTTAAAAAAGAGGGGGAAGTGGTGTGGGACAATTGTCTATATTTTGTCAATTATATTTTAAATAAATGCTGATTGGCTAGTAGCCAGGCAGGAAGTATAGGTGGGACAACCAGACAGGAAGTAGCGGTGGGTCAAGGAGAACAGGAGTATTCTAGGAAGAAGGAAGCTCTTTCTGCAGTTGTGAGCCAGAAACAGAAGGATGATGTGACTACGCCAGTGAAAAAGGTACTGAGCCATGTGGCTAACACAGATAAGAATAATGGGCTAATATAAGTTATAAGAGTTAATAAGAAGCCTGAGCTAATGGACCAATCAGTTTACGATTAATGTAGACCTCTGTGTGATTTCTTTGGGACTTAATGATTGCAGGAACCAGGCAGGACAGAAACCCCGACAACAGGCTTGGAACCAGAAGAAACCCATTAGAAGCACATGCCTGTTTGAGTCAAGTCTGTCACAACACATCCGTATCCACAACTCTTGAGCCAAAAATGGGGCTGTGAAAATTGAATGGCAGGTGTCCCTGGCCAATCAAAACTTACCTCAGCTAAGCCTGGCTCAGCTGCTTGGATCAGGCTTTCGGTGCAGACTGTGGCTTCAGCAAAAGCCAGAAAAGGGAATGGGTCACCCCAAAACTCTACTGGCCATGTACCTTAATAGGGGAACTCACCTGAAGCCAACCTTGCCTGGCAGAGAGGGTGAGTGGGAAGGGCATTTTTCAGCATGGCCCTGGCCCCTGAGCCCTGGGCCCGTGGGGAAAAACAGATGAGCCTCTCTTCTGGCACAAAGAACTCCAATCAAACCAGATTAGCCTGAATCAAAAATGCCCATGTTTAATAAATGCCACATTCCCAGGTGGACGGGGACAGCATGGTGGGGAGAGAAGCCCCATGCAAACCCCGAAGACCACATGTTCCTTTTTCCAGCATGAGCCTAAATACCCCGTGGTATGGTTCTGACGCTCCACAGGGAGGGTTCAGAACTTGGCAGGCTGGGAATTGAGTCCAAGTGCTTGACAGGCTGGGTATTGGAGTCCAGACCAGGGCAATTCCCAGGCCAGGGGCTGGGGTGACACTCCCAACTCAATAATACATTCCAGACTCCTTTGATATATGGGTGTTAAAGGTCTGGGGTCTCACTTTTGACCAAACACTCTCTATTGTGCCTCCACTCTGGGACAGCCCTGACACATGCCTGGCCTCAGTGGCTTTCCTTAGTTGAGAAGGAAGATTCTACAACCCCTTTCTTCTAGCCTTAACTACAAAGCCAGAAACACATGGCTGAACTGCTAAACTCTGATGCTTACTGGAGCTGTTCAAGAACATCTTTACCAGCTTTCTGGTTTTTTTCTTTTTTTATTGATTATTATTGAGCTCTACATTTTTCTCTGCTTCCCTCCCTGCCTCTCCCCTTCCCTCTTCAACCCTCCCCCAAGGACCCCATGCTCCCAATTTATTCAGGAGATCTTGTCTTTTTCTACTTCCCATGTAGATTAGATCTATGTAAGTCTCTTTTAGTGTCCTCATTGTTGTCTAAGTTCTCTGGGATTGTGGATTGTAGGCTGGTTTTCTGTGCTTTATATTTAAAAACCACCTATGAGTGAGTACATGTGATAATTGTCTTTCTGTGTCTGGATTACCTCACTCAAAATAATGTTTTCTAGCTCCATCCATTTCCCTGTAAAATTCAAGATGTCGTTATTTTTTTCTGCTACATCCGTTTGTTTCTTAGGTCCATTTGATTGCTATATTTTTTTCCAACCCTTTACTCTGAGACAATGTCTATCTTTGAGGTTGAGATATGTTTCTGTATGCAGAAGAAGGATGGATTCTGTTTTCATATCTAATCTGTTAGCCTGTGCCTTTTTATAGGTGAGTTGAATCCATTTACATTAAGGGATATTAATGACCAGTGATTGTTATCTTCTGTTAATTTAGTTTTCATTGTTGGTGATGTTAATTTGTGCGTTTTCCCCTTCTTTGGGATTTGCTGCTATGAGACCATCAATTGTCTGTGTTTTTGTTGGTGTAGCCAACTTTCTTGGGTTGGAGTTTTCCTTCTAGTATTTTGTGTAGGGCTGGGTTTGTGGGTAGGTATTGGTGAAATCTAGATTTGTCATGGAGTATCTTGTTTTGTCCTTCTATGGTGAGATCACTGTCTCTGAGTCAGGTCACTGGCTCAGTCCTGAGCTGCCAGTCCAACTTTCTGTTTTCAATGGTCTCTTTACTGCCTAAGTTTGGCTGTTCTTGAATTTGCTTGGTAGACTAGGCTGGCCTCAAACTCAGAGATTTCTCAGCCTCTGCCTTTTCAGAACTGGGATTAAAGGCATATACCACCACACTAGGCTCTAAGCTTTTCTTTAATTTCTTTTCACAAGTTGAAAACTTGGGTGGGATCTTGCCCTGAGGTCACAACTCCCTTTATTCCATTTCTTAATTTATATCCCTGAACACAGGACTTAGCTCCATTCAACTTCCTGGTGCTGCTTTCTTCCTCAAATTGTACATTTTGTATTTTTACTTTCTCAGCTTGATCCTCTTCATTATAAATCTTCATTAGAGTTAGCACTAATGGCAGAGTCTATACTAGGCTGTTTTGAGATTTCCTCTGACAATGAAATTAATCTAAATCGCTTCACTTCAGCCTGAAGCAGATTTTTCAGGCAAAGGCAAAAAGTGGCCACATTTTTCACCAAAATATTACATGAATGATTTCTAGGCAAAAGACTAAAAGTTTTCTCCTCTGAAACCTTTTGAGTAAGATCCTCACAGTTCAAATCTTCCATGTTCCTACTAGCATAGTCTGTTAAGCAGTGCTTAAAGCATTCCACTGCTTTCCTAACCCAAAGTACCAAAGTCCAAATTTCTCCAAATAAAAACGTGGTCAGGCCTATCACATCAGTACAGCAGTCCCTGGTAATAATTTCTGTCTTAGTTAGGGTTTCTTTTGCTATGAAGAGACACCATGACCACAGCAACTCTTATAAAGGAAAAAGTTTAATTGATGTGGCTTATAGTTTCAGAGGTTTAGACCATTATCATCATTGCATAACATGGTGGCATGCAGGCAGACAGGGTGCTGGAAAAGGAGCTGAGAATTCTACATCTTGATCTTCAGGCAACAGGAAATGAACTGAGCATATAATACCTCAAAACCCACCCCCACAGTTGTACACTTCCTCCAACAAGGTCATACCTACTCCAACAAAGCCACACTTCCTATGAGTGTCACTACCTTTGGGGCTATTTTCTTTCAAGCCACCACACCTTCCTATTTATATCCTCTTGATATCCTTCAGTTATCTTATTGCTCTAGCTAACACTTCAAGTATGATATTGAAGAGGTATGAAGAGAGGGGACTACCTTGTCGTGTTCCTAATAATAGTGAAAAATGCTTTGAATTTCTCTCTATTTAGGTTGATGCTGGCTATAGGGTTGCTGTAAATTTTCTGTATTATTTTGAGATATGTCTCTTGTATTCCTAATCTCTCCAGGACTTTTTATCATGAAGGGATGTCAGATTTTGTCAAATGTGTTTTCTGCATCTAATGAGATGATCATGAGATTTTTGTCTTTCAGAACTGTTTATGTGGTGGATTACATTTAGCAATTTGTATATATTGAACCGTCCTTGCCTCTCTGGGTGAACCTAACTTGATCATGTTGGAAACTCTTTCTGATGTGTTCTTGAATTCAGTTTGCAAGCATTTTATTGAGAACTTTTGCATTTATGCTCATAAGGGAAATTGGCCTGTAATTTTCTTTCTTTGTTGGGTGTTTGTGTGTTTTAGGTATCAGGGTAACTATAGCTTTGAAAAAGAATAAAACAAAGTTATTTCTGTTTTTTTCCCAGAATAATTTGAGGAATATTGGCATTAATTCTTTTTTTGGAGATTTGGTAGAATTCTGCACTGAATATATCTGGCCCTTGGATTTGTTTATTTGTTTGTTTTGAAGATGGTCTTAATAGGGTTTCTATTGCTGTGAAGAGATACCACACAACTCTTATAAAGAAAAACATTTAATTAGGGCTAGCTATTGTTTCAGAAGTTTAGTCCATTATCATCATGGTGGAAGATGTGGTGACATGCAGGCAGTCATGGTGCTGGAGAATGAGCTGAGAGTTCTACATCTTGATCCGTAGGCAGGAGAAGGAGTCTGTGTCTACCCTGGGCATAGGTTGAGTATGTGAGACCTCAGAGCCCACCTCCACAGTGATACACTTCCTCCAACAAGGCCACATGTCCCAGTAGTACCACTGCCCATAGGGCTATGGGGCCACTTTATTCAGTTAACTACAGAGACTTCACTACTTGCTTATATTTCACTAGGATCTAATATGGATCTATTTTAAATTGCTTATATGATCTCGATTTAACTTTGGTAGATGTTATATATCAAGAAATCTATTTCTTTTAGATGTTCTAATTTGGTAGAGAATAATTTTTTTTAAAAAATGTTCTTATGATTCTCTGCATTTCCTCCAGTCTGTTGTTCTCCTCTCTAATCTTCTTAATTTGGCTAAATTACTTACTAATTTTCTCAAAGATCCAACTGTTTGTTTTATTGATTCTTTGTATTTTTTGTGTGCCTGCTTCATTAATTTCAGTCCTAAGTTCGATTATTTCTTGTTATCTAATACTTTAGGGTGTTATTTCTTCTTTTTGTTCTAGTGCTTTCATGTGTGCCATTAAGATGCTAATATGAAGTCTTCTAATTGTTTTATAGGCACTCATTGCTATGAACTTGCATCTCGGAACTTCATTATGTCCTATAGGCTTGGGCAGGTTGTGTATACCTTTTCAGTCAATTCTAAAATGTTTTGAATTTTCTTCTTAATTTTCGTCTTGACCCATTTTTCACTCAGTGGTAAGTTGTTCAGTTTCTAATGAGATTGTAAGATTTCTGCTGTGTCTATTGTTGTTGATATCTAACTTTAATCAGCAGTGGTCAGATAGGATGCAGGGTGTTCCAGTGTAGAAGAGATAAGGTGAGCTATGATGTCAATCACTTTGATGGTAGTTTTAACTATCAACCTAGAAGGGAGACTCAATAAAGGATTATCTAGAGTAGGTTGGTCTTTGGGCATGTCCATGGGGTGTGTCTATGGAGATTATCTTGATTATCTTAATTAAGGGGGAAAGACCCATTCACTGTGGGTAGCACCATGCTCTATGCAGAGGATCCTGGGCTGTACGTGAGTGGTGAAAGTATGTTGAGCCCTATCATGAATGCTTTCATTGTTCTCCAATGTAATGGATGTGATGTAATCAGTAAGTAGCTTAACTACCTGCTGCTTGCTGTGACCTCCCTATTAAAATGGACCACAACATGAAACTGTGAGCAAGAATAGACCCTTTCTCCCTTAAATGACTTTTGTCAGGGCATTTTGTGACTGTAGTAGAAAAAGAAACTAAGATATCATACACAGGGCAAAGAAAGTAATAGAGTGATAGCCACCAGTGCACCCAGGAAAAGAAAGAGCTGGGTTTGCTTAGGGGTCAGTTAAATTATTGGGCCAGAGGCTTTTTCCTGGCAGAGCCTGTGCCTATCACTATAATGCGAGAAGAGTTGGCCAGAAAGTTATTATCCCATATTTAAAAATAGGTTATGAATCAAGGGAGAAACTCTTCCTCAGAAGGAACCAGCTATAAAACCCACAAGCTAAATAAGCTACAGATCAAAATTTCCAAGTAGAGAATTCCAACATTTATTCCCAAGGTTGGTATTGGCCCTACAGAGGCAAAACTTCTGTTCTGTGATGGTTTCCTATAAGACTGAAACATTCCTTCTGGTGAGGAAGCTCCTTAAACAGGAAGGTAAACAACTCAAAGCAGCTCCAGGAAGTCCCTGAAACTGACCAGATTCACTAAGCCCCTCCCTGCCAGAGTAAACAATAAAAGCTGTTTCTTCCCTCTCAGAAGAAGAAAAAGCTGAGCTGTGCAGAGAATTCTGAGACCAGACAGCTGCCTGGAAGAAGCAGAAAACCAGTCAGCTGTGCAGAAGAAGTTTAGACCAACTGAGGCACCTGGAATAGACACTCTCCAACCTGTTGGGCACCTGCAGGCTGTACAGTGTGCTCCAGGATCCTAGCTCTGTGAACTGTCTCCATGCTGGGGCAGGTTATGGTGATGCAGCTGTCTTTGAGTCATTTGTACTCTTGTTAGTAACCTCTCACAGATAGTCCTGTAAGTAATCCTAATAAAACTCATTGGCTCACCAAATTGATCTGTCATGGTATGTTAGGTCTAAGAAATGCTGAAAAAGATCCCAGACTCGAATAGATTGCAAAAACAAGAAGCATTTATCATTTAGAAACAGCCATCATGCTTGGTGAACCAGTTGTACAAAATGGTGATCAGGAGAGGCACATGTAGCCTCCTTGAAAGCACAGTTAGGGGAATTCCAGGAACAGTTAGGTCATCTCAAACATAATTAGTTAATCAGGCATCAGCTTTATTAGTACATTTTTAATAAGCTAAGGTTTTATGTTTTTCATCTTTGGACATACTTGGGTAAGTATGAGCATGTTTCAGGGGGACTTCTGGAACTGTCCTTTTTTGGTCACCACCTTGAGATACTGTGGGGGCTGGCACAGGCCTCATATGTGCTCTCTGCCTCGTCCCTGTGTTAGGCCCAAAGACTGGATCCCCAAAACATCACCATGAGACCGAGCAAAGAGTCTTTATTGAGAGTTAACTCGGGTCCCTGTGTCCCTCTGTTCATCAGGAGCAGCAGCTACAACAACAGCAAAATGAACAGTGCAGGAGACACCCCCAAAGTGATGAAAGGAGGGGGTTTATATAGAGGGAAAGGCTTGGGGAATTCCCACCCTCCAGGCTTGGGATTGGTTGTCCTCCTATGAGGTAAGGGAAATTCCAGGTCCCAGGGTAATTCCCAGTAAATGCCTGGGGGAAAATTCCAAGCCTCTAGGGACTCAGTGATTGATCCATTTTTCTTGTTCAGGGATTGGCTGGTTTTGTATCAGGGATAGAGATGACTCCAATTCCAGGGCCAAACTGTGTTTCTTTCTAGGGTTCTTTTTACCTTTTTGGCTCTAATTTTGAGACCAGGGATAATTTCTTTGGTAGGTTCTGATTCTAGGGGTTTAGTATGTTCTTTTGGTCCTGGTGTTGGGGTCCAGAGATTTTCTCCAGGTCTGGGTTTAGGGACAAAGTGTCTCTTCCCCTGGCTCTGGTCCCAGATTCAGGATGTGTTTCTTTCCCTGGTTCTGCGTTTAGAGACAGGCTGCTTAGAGATTGTGCTAGGACTATGGACCACTGAATCTGCTGGAGCCTGGGTTTCTCACCTTCTGTCAGGGGTGCTGTTGACTAATGTCCCTTTATTGGAAAAATAAAACTTGTCCCCCCCCCACCCCCCTGGCCTCGAACTCAGAGAGATCCACTTGCCTCTGCTTTGTGAATGCTGGGATTAAAGGCTCTTTTTGTTTTTTAACTCTTAAGAAACTGAAACCTAGATTCAGTTGTAAAATGGGGGAAGTGTAGTGTAGCACGAATAATAAAAACCCAGAGACAGATAATCAGGCTCAAGCTGAAGATCACAAAAGCAAAAGAGTCAGCCACTAGAGAAGTCTTATCTCTGCCTAGGCTGGGGTGACTGCAGACTGAGCCCTGAGCCTCTGTC
>PVIU01011528.1:0-64345 GCA_004026605.1 Ondatra zibethicus
CCCCCAAGGTGCAGGTGAAGAGCAGAAGGTGGGAGAAGATGAGTTAGGAAGTTAGGACCGTGAGGGGCTGGTCCACCTACTGAGACAGTGTGCCTGAACTAATGGGAGCACACCAATCCACCTGGACTGGGACTGAATGAGCATATGATCAAACCAGACTCTCTGAATGTGGCGGCGAAAGTTGGCAGATGGAGAACACACAAACAATGACACCAGGACCTATCTCTTCTGCATGTATTAACATTTTGAGAACCGAGTCTTTTTGAATGCAATCTGCATCTATTTATCTTAGTAATAGTTGTAGTTTTTTCCCTAGGGTCTATGACCTAGGTAGACTCTGGTTCTTGGTTCCAAAAGAAGTTTCAATTCATAGATTTAACCTTGTGTAATATGCTTTAAATCCAATTGGTATGTAACTGTTCATACTTATAAAATTATTCTAAGAAGTCTGGAGTACATTTATTTGAGGGCAGTATAAAGGAAGAAAGAAATGAATAACCAACTCTAAAGACAAATGAAGTTTAATTTTGAAACCTTCTAAACACACAGACATGTGTGTGCACACACACACACATGTAAAATAGGTTTAATTGGAGTTATGTTATGACAGGAGACAATGCTCCTTCTAGACACTATAGACAAGCAAACAAAAGACTAGAATTTGTTATGTCTTTAAAACCTCATTAGTCAATGAGGTTGTATAGGACATTCCCCCACCACCAACATTACAGGCTATTTCCTTGCTCCTATTTGATTATTAGACTGCATTGTTTATGTTACCAAGTGTGTGCAAACCATAAAAAATGAAGAAATCCAACTTGTACTTGCCTGACAGTTTCACCCTTACTCATTAGCTTTCTCAAGGATACAATTTTTAAGAAGATGTCTCTATATTTTATTTTTCAAGGTTAATTTGAATCATTTGAAGAACCATATTATTATATGCTTCACTAGTGTGAAGTTGTTTTGTCTGGCTGTTGTTTTATTGAGACAGGATCTCTCTATGGAACTCTAGCTCATAGCTATCACTATGTTGACTAGTCTTCTTTGAAACTATAGATATTTGCTGTAACTGCAAAGTGAGTGGAGAGATTATAAACATGTAATACCATGCCTGGCCTTTGCCTAGCTTTCTTAATGCTGAAATATGCTATGAACACTGCCAGAACAAAATCATCACAATCATCACCTTTCCTAGCTAGCATGATGTGCTAAAATAGCAAACGGCCAGGAAAGATTTGGGTGCAATATTGTTCAACTTTTATTTAGATGAAACTTTCCTGCCAACCATTAATGTCTATCAAAGACATTATTATTTAAACAACTATTATTTAAACAAACAATCATAATTAGAAAACCCAAGAATTTCTAAAGATTACTCACTGCTATTATCTACTCTTTTCTGCCAAAATATTACAAGCCTGTAGACTATAAACAAAACTCCAACATATTAATTGAGAAATGTATCCTTCTTTCTCTGACAGCTAATCTAATTTTGTCTTTGTCTCAAACATATTCAGTATTGTGTACAGACTTTGTATATTTGTGTTAAATTTTACTATGTTCTCATTCTAAGTAATTGAAGTCATTCAGGAACTTGCTATTAATATTCTAATAGTCTAGAAAACAGGTGAGATTTCATAGTATTTCCATGTGACTTTTGAGACTGGTGTGTGCCCTAAAGGAACTCAACAATAAGGTCTTACAGCCATCAATGTCTTTGATGTTTCTTTAGAATATGGAAGGAGAACAAGAGAGGAGGGTGGTATGTGTGAGGTTTAGAGGGAGAAAAAGAAGAAAAAGCATAGTTGCATTAAAATCTTAAAAAAATGACAACAAAAATTCTTTCCAACAAAGAATAGATAGATATGTGTTTGTCAATAAATTATGTTTCTCAGTCAGATGATTGAATTGGATAAAATGGCTAAATTATCCCATAGATATAATAAATATTTTGTAGATTTATTTATTTTATGTTTCAGAGATAATTTGATTTACTGGAAGTACCATATCATTATAAACTTCACTATAGTGAAGTCTTTATTTTTTACTTCACATATTCCCTACAAATCCTTCCATGTTGATTAATATGCAGAGTTTGACTACACATTTAAGTTTTTGAGCTAATGCTGTGGATTTTCCTATATAATAGTCAACTCTGTTTACTATAGAAAATTCTGACCCATTACTAAAAACATGAAGAGTATGTTCTTCAGATGGTCTTAGGAAATGTTTCCATCCTGCTATGCATATGTCTTCTTTCTTGTGGACTAAATCCAAAAAGTTGTGTATGATGGTAATGGATGGAGAGTGCTATGCAGGGAGCGACTAGGTGTAGCGATATATGTGTGATTTGTGCATATTGAGTGTTTTTGGACTCAAAGGTAGTGAAAGCAAGCAAAAATATCCATTAATCAGTTTTGAAATATGTGAACTTAGGAGGCATATTTGCTAGGTTATAGCTCTGTCTGTCTTATAACATGCAATTGTTATATGATAATCAAGGCAGTTGTATGGGAGAATAAGTAATTCTTTGAATTTACTTTCTTTTCATGCTTCTCTGGTTCTAGATTTGCAAATCAGTGAGTTGAAAATTAGTACGTTGCTTTCTTATTTGCAATGTAACAGATTTGATAATTTTCAAATGCCTTCAGATTACTAAATATTTATAACCATCTGGCTACCACTGAATGGTGAGAAGACAAAAGCAAAATAGAGTAATCATAACAAACAGCTGGACATCCCCCACCATTCACACAGTTGAAAAACTGAATTGCCTAAAATGAGAATGTGCATTGTTTTGCAAAGCTACCAGATTTTAAAAATCATCTTCTCATTTCTAAGAGTTAAAAGTATTGCTTTCAGAATTACATCCACTATAAAGTAATGTATTATAACTACTTCAGCTGAATTATAAACACCCACTTAAGCAAGCACAAAATGACAGACTTCTCCCAACATTTTCTAAATTCTGATTATAATGTTGAATATTCTCATTTAAAGTTAATAGTGTTAAAGGCTAATTTACATTATTAGAAGACAAAAATTACATATGCGAGAATGTATAAAGATGTAGCCTTGTAGAGCAATAAACCTTTAAAGAATACTGCATACTTTCAGTTACATGAGTACTAATTTTTATATGGGTAAAATGTCATCGACATGCAAGGTATCATTTTAACATATCTTTACAGAATATAGGAAAAGGGAAAATAAATTTGATGCATCATCACATTCTAGGGTTCAATAGTTACAGACCTTTCTAGTCTTTCCCCCTAGCTATGACTTTCTCCTTGCTCACATCTGTTAAAGGGTACTTCAGATAACTGATGAGAGCAGATGCTGGAAATGAGCCTATAATATCTTTGTTTTAATCAAATACACTTGACCCTCAAGAATAAGACACTTGTGGGTGTTCTCCACCTTCCATTGGTCTTACATGGAATTCTTATGGCCTGACTCCACACACATTAAAGTTATTAAATAAATATTAGAGAAAATCCCATTAAGTCAGGTTTAGCTAGGGATTTTTATCACCTTCTTTTACTATGAAAAATAATGAAAATCATGAACTCAATTATAAAAAGAAAATCATATTGTCTAATCAACGTGTACTGAGAAACCATAATTTAATTACTGACTAAAACATAGTTATAAATGATAAATGATAATGTTTACATTATTTTTGTAAACCAAAGATGTATTATTAGTCAAATATTAAGTTTGTATGTCCCATTCAATTGTTAAAGAAGGAATTTTAGGATTTCAAATCTACTGAATATATTATTAAGTTCTTTAAATTGAAGGAAGAAAGCTTAGATGTTTAACAAACTTAACTGGCCTGGAATTGTTAGAGTACATTTTTACTTGGTTATTGAAAGCAATTAATTCATACATTCTAGGATCCAGTTTTAAAATATTTTGTTCATTGTTACGTTCCTAATAGGTATTGTTTTATAGTTTCATTGATTTTTACTGTGTTATAGTCAAGCTAATACTATACATATATATTTGGGAGTATTTCATTATTTCCTGAGAGACTACACAAAATTAGATTTAAATATTGTTTACTTTGGCTTTCAAACTTTCCTAATGAAATCATCAAGTTCTTCTATTAAACCTCAAACACAAAACAGCTTCACTGTGTTTAAACTTCTATGATGTTTATAAGACTATGACAACTGTTTGTTTTATCTTGAATGAGTTTTGGTGTTGTAGACTCAATTTTTTAAATTTAATTTTTATTATTAGAATATAAGTACATCATTTCAACCTTCCATTCTAACCCTCCGAAACCTTTACATGTGCCACCTCTTGCTTGCTTTCCAATCTATGACCTCTTTTTCTTAACTGTTGATACAAATATATACACATATTAGAATATGAATATGGTTGTATATGTGTGTGTATTCCTAAATGCCCAACTACAATGTGCACAGTCTGTATATTGTTTCTTACATGGATTATATATTTATTGCCAATTTTCTCAAGCTCAAGCAGCCTCTCACTTAAAAACACCCATCAAACAGCATCATTGTTTTGATCCTATAAGGAAAGAAAGATTATTACATACCTTCTTAATTTTTACCCCTTCTTTTAATTTTCTTTTATTTATTTATTATCAGATTATTTTTCTTCAGCAATCTTCTTGTGCCTATAATTAGTGGGAAGTCAGCTGACAATTCTCCTCATGTATTTCCTCAGAAGCTTGTGGTTTTCCATTTCACTTTAGAAGTGTAATTTCTCAGCATATTGAATTCACAGTTGACAGTCCTTTTATGTTTATCACTTGCAAAGTGTTATGGGATTTCCTTCATGTCTCTGTAGCTACAAAGAAGATATCATGTCTTGTTCACATTGCTTTCTCTACAGAAAGCAAGTCAGCTTTCTCTGCTTTTATGTGTTTTTCAGTTATTTGTTTTACATTTTGGTTATTTCATACTGATGAGACTTTGTTTTAGTATAGTATGTTGGCTCCATTCATTTTTTTTCAAGGATTGCAGAAGTCTGGCAATCACAGCATCTGTTCTCTGATTTGGAGTACCAACCTAGGTGAATGGTAAGTAGATCTGTTAGAATCACCCAGAAAACCTGAGCCAAGAAAAGGTAGATTTTTGTTTTTTTTGTGGAAAAGGAAGCAGTTCGGTGTTTAGTACAAGTCAAATGGTTTTGACTCATGCTAAGCCTTCAGATTGCTCTTCTGTTTTTCACTTTTTTTTTACTTAGAATAACCATCAAAATTATTATTTTTCTTGTCTTTTTACTCAGTAATTTCCAATGTAGTTCTTTAATAATAATTAAGTATATTTTCTGAGCTTTAGAAATATTTTATTTCCTTTGATAGTACTTGTACTTGGTTGCTGAAGTTTTTTGAGAGCTGCCAAATACTACTAAAACTATTCTACGTTAATTTCCATTCCATCACATTATGAAGGGCTTTATATTTAGTGTTTCAGTGTCTCTTGGAGTTCTGGATACTTGAATATCATGTTAAGAGACAATGATTCCACTTCATCCTTCCATATAAGCAGTGAGTTGTCTCTATAAGGCTGACTGTATATTGGGCTGCCTTCATTTACAAATTTGGTTGAATGTTCAGATTTCATAGGTTGTTTAGTGGTCGGCTACACTTTTCTAGCATTCTTGTGTGTCTTTTTACAGACCTAGTTTCAGCTTGGCCCTACTGGTGCCAGCTGTTGGGTACTCATTTTTGTCGGAAGACCACCTGCATGAGAGCATACACGGAGAAGCAACTAGGCTTGGCTCACACTTAATATCCAAATCCTTTGAAATGAGAGCATGTGAACCCCAAGTTCTCTCAAGATTATGGAAAACCTTAGATGTAGAACTGAGATTGAGGCACGTTTCTTACTGTCTCAGGGCTTCTATACACTTAGCTAGTAGCTAAAGCCAGTAGTGTGCTTATATTGATATTGATAATTAGGACGTAGTTCTTTCTATTGGGCAGAATTTTGTTAATTTTAAATAAATTTAAATAATTTTAAATAATATAATAATATAAATAATACCCAAATAATAATTACAACAATTTGCCTTGAGTCCTGAAGTCTCCATCCAGATAGTTTTTATATAAGTTTTTATAATCCTTTGATGACTGTCTATGGGTAAAAAATAACAGGAATTCTGTAGCATCTCATTTTAGTATTTCTAATGAGTCTACAGAAATGTATATGACATGGATATATATATACACATATGTAGATATGTGTGTATATATATACATATACACACATCAACATTTCAAACTTACTGATTTTATGTAGAACTTTTATTAAGACAAAGAGCTCATTTCCAACAACAGAACTTATATATGGAAAAGCCTGAATAGAATCCTACAATAATTACTAGAACCATGAAGAGATTACTATTAGAATATATATTTTCTATTTCCAAGCCAATATAATATTCAAAAATAAAGCAACATACTAGTATCAGGAATGTATAAACTAGAACCTTTAAAAAGCCACAAAGACTTTTTAGGATTAATAATTGTATTGAGATTCATGTTAACTGTTTATTCCATATCGTCAATACATTAATGTTAGATTGAAATGGGATAGATCTACATAAGATCTAAGTAGAATAGAACTACAGGCTTATTTTATATCTTTCTTTTTATACCATTATGTGAAATAATGAATTAATTCTGTATATTTAAAAAAAGAACAAAATCTTGATTAAAAAATATCTGTGAAAATTGTATTCTTTATAGGGAACTGTGTTATAAAACCAGAATAATTATTTGGAGAAATATAGTAAACAGATAAAAAGTAAACACCAAATGTAAACAAGTGCTTTCTTCACTTCACTCAGGACTTTAAAATTGAATGCTATTACACTGTATTTTATTGGTCGAATGAGTTACCTGACTTTTAACTATATGTTTGTATTCTGAGTGAATTCGAACAGCTGCTACTTGTTAGTTTTACAGACTGATGATTGGGGAAATTCTCCCTGGTTTACATTTCTTATAGAGCCTGCTGCTGTAAACTTGGAAGTAATGAGATGCTCACATCTCTAGCAGCCTGCGGTATGATTATAAAGAAAGAATAATAAATATTTATTCTTCTCTAGAATGTTGAAATGAAATTATAAACAGAATGGTACAATGTTCTAAAGTTCAAATATCATACTATGAAAAAGTTTTGAAGTGTATTTAGTCAATGGACCAGTATGGTTAAAATTATGACTTAAAGATTCATGGTGTATTATGTGATTTCTTATGTTGGTATAAAAAAAACAACTTATTTGTTTTAATTTCCTCTAAAATTAGATCTTAAATTTATGGGCAGTTGATGGATCAGAGGACAGTTATTCAAATATGACATTTAAATCAAATCTCAGTTTATAGCTTGGAATGGCTTTCATATCTTGACAACCTTGGTTATTTACAACGTGAGCTCTATCTCAGGATTCATATGTTTGGACTCATTCTCTATCTCCTTGAAATATTACATTTAGTTTCATGTTTCCTCCCAATTCACTTTGAGAACTGAATTACTTAGATTGATACAGTAGAGTGGAATGAAAATGACATTTCATTTCGGGAGACCACATTTGAATTCTAACTTTCCCATATAACAATTCTATATGCTTGTCAAATCTTTTAACTTCTCTGATTCTTACTTTCCTTACCGAAAAAAAAAAAATAACTGTTCTAGTTACTTTATTCTGTGAGCACTGCATTTGGTTTGATAATATTGAGATATGATGTTATGACTCAAAATAGTTTGCAAATCATTGTTCTTTATGGTGTTTCTAATATTGTCTCTTGACAATGAGGTTTGTTAGATAATAGTAAGCTTAAAAGAGATATATTATCAAGAAGCATGAGGGGCACCTGCTCAGAGTATTCAGGACTAATCTTATCTGTAACGTTGTGCTGCATTTGCTGTCTGCTACTACACTGTCAGTGTCAAGCTTCCTAGCGCACCTGCCTTTGTGTATAGTTCTCCTGGAAAGTCCGAGCATATCTTGACATAGGTTATACACCTGAGGTTTTCCTAAAGCTTCTTTTTGACCCTGGCATTGTGTTGACATTGCCCTGCTTTTCACACTTAGGTCAAATAATATTCTTTACCTAATATTTCTCTAGGATGTATCCATAGAAACAGGTCAAAAAAAAAAAAAGACTAGATGGATAACATCTGTCAGCCTGCAGAATCTGTTCAGAAGAATTCACCCTGACAGGTTTTTTTGTTTGTTTGTTTGTTTTTTGTTCCATGAAAGAAAAGTTAGTGGAATAGATTAAAACCAAAATCAGAAGAGGTCAATGCTGTCATCTACAAAATTTGATTAAACATATTTTCTTTGGAAAATCTGAATATTTCTTATCATATAGCATTGAGATAAAATAAAAGACCATATTTTATTTGTTCATGAACCTGGATTCAGAGAGTCAACTCACAGTGGTAGCATCATTTATTAAAATGTCAGCCATCCAGTACCTGAAGTAGATTATACATTTCAAGGACCATGACTTGATCCAGTTTGATGCTGATATGTCATATTCCAAGAGGTTATGAAAACCTGTAGAAAGGTAATTACATCTTTTCCATTCAAAGGAAGTCATCTGAAATATGTGTGTAAATTCTTCTTCCAAGTGGCTGTCTCCAATGTATTGGAGACATTCTTACATTCAATACATTCTTCCAATGTATTCTCATGACATTCAGCACAGAATGGAAATAGAAACTCTGCCCATGAAAAGGGAGTTAATGATTTGGGTCCAAGATTTAATGGGCTTTTAGATTCTGAATGTTTATCTAATTACATTCTATGTCATATTTCCTATTTGAGATCCAATTTCCTGATCACAACATCCTGCTCTGGAACAAAACATAACTGAAAACTTTAGTCATCTATGGAACACTAAGAATTCAAACAGAAGGAAGACAGCAAAGACAAATAAAATGAGCATGTGTGGAGTTGATGAGGCATTTATATTAATCTCAAATTCTTATGAAGTTTGATAGATGAATTGAGGAAAATATGTCTGTTTATGACTCAATTTGTTTCCTTCCTTTTATAACAAGTTAGGAAGCGAGGGGATGCTAAAACTCATCTAAAGAAATATTCAGAACATGTGTGAAGTTTGTTGGTTGTGAAAAGTAAAATTAGATTACTTATATTAAATGCTTTTCAGACACTTGTCACATGTTTTATTAAATTATAAAGTTAATCCACATAGGCTGTTGTGATATCACATGATAGATTAGATGGCTTGTTCTTCATCACAGAAGATCAGATTGTCTGAAGATTTGTTGTCTGATGAGGACTATCTTCTGGGTCATAAGTCTCTCAATGTTTTCCTAATAAAAGTAGGAGTGATCATATGCTCTTTGGAGGCTCCTCGATAAGATTACTGATCCCATTAATGAGGGGCTATCTCATGCCTGGCTTCCCAGAGAACTCGCATCCATGTATTATCACATTGGAAAGAGTGCTTAAGTTTAGTGTTTGGAAACACGTTTAATTTATACCTCTTATACCTCAATAAAATTAATATTTCATATTGGATTCACACTTCTGCATATGTGTATGTATGTGTGCATTCATGTGTGTGCTGTGATGTTCTTGTACACATCAGAGGATTCCTTCCTGGCGTTTCTTCTTTCTTTCTTTCTGCCCCATGGTTGCCTGAGATCTTAGCCCACTGAGATATCCTAGATCTCAGCTTGTCACTTCTTTAAATATTGTCTGCAGCCCCCTTTTTATATTGGATAATATGTAATATATTGAATAACAAGATGATTGAGCATGAATCATCCACAGAGCTGTAAAGGAAGAAATAAATGGCTTTTGACATATTTTTAGGGTTAGAAAACCATTGAATTTGGTATCTATTAACCCGTATCAGGGAGCCTACCAGACTTAAAGAAACAGTTCTATCAGGACTACTCACTGGCTCACTAAAGAAAATAAAAAATATATGAATATTTGAAAAAGACTTTTTATGAAAATTTAAAGAAAAAGAAAAAGACTTTATGGAGGATAGCAGTGGTTTGGTGATGATTAAGATAGGCGATGGATAAAAATTGTAAGTAGGCACAGAAATCAGTAAATTAATGGATGAATATATCAAAATGTAAAAAAAGAACAAGCTTAATTTTTAAATGAAAAGGATTTACTACATTGCCAATTGGTCATCCCTGGAATCATACATCTTAATAACAAGGTAGGGAGTGAACAGGTTATATTTAGCAATATATTTGTGTATGCAGACACGTACATGAATACCACCATATCAATTAGTAAACAAAGAGGCCATGAATTTAAAGGAAAGGTCGAAAAGGTATATGAGAGGATTTAAAGGAAGAAAAGTAAAGGGGAATTATTGCAACCATAATCTCAAAAATAAAATTTTAATAAAGAAAAGTATATTTACTCAATATTTGAAATAATATTATGGGAAAATAACCCACATCAAAACACAAAAGTGGAAATTACTTTTGGTAAATGTTACACAGTAACTTTTTAAAAAGGTTATCTCTTTGAGAGTTTCATTCATTGTGATTGTATTATAGTCATACCACTCCAAACTTCCTAGAACCTCCCTTCCTTCCCTAGCCACCTGACTTTGCATTCATTCTTTCCGCCTTAAGACCAATTTGTGCCACCCAAATATTCTGGGATTTATGGCTTCCACTGGAGTATGGTGGACTTACCAGTGGCTACGTTCCTAAAGAAAACTGACTCTTGACTTTTGTTCCTCAGAGAACACTTTTGTATACTTTTCCTGTTGTGAACACCAGTCCAGTGGGGCTGGAGGGAGAAGATTCAGTTACTCTTGTGTAGCAAGAGGGCCTGGTTGGTTTCTGTCCTCCCACAAGGTCCCATAGTCATTAGGTCCCAAAGAAATTACACAGAGAGTCTATATTAATGATAAACTGATTGGCCCATTAGCTCAGGCTTCTTATTAGCTCTTGTAGCTTATATTAACCCATTATTCTTATCTATGTTAGCCACATGGCTTAGTACCTTTCTCAGTGGGGCAGGTCACATCCTGCTTCTTAGGTGGTCTGGGCAGAACTCCCGAGAGAGCTTCCTGCTTCCCAGAATTCTCCTATTCTCCTTGCTCCGCCTCTACTTCCTGTCTGGTTGTCCCACCTATACATCCTGGCTAATGGCAAATCAGCATTTATTTAAATTATGTTTGACAGAATACAGACAATTCTCCCACACCACTCTTGAAGAGGATAGAGTTCTTTTCTCAACATCCATGTAAGGCAACACAAAACTACCTGTTAACTCCAGCTTGTTTCTAGGCAACTTTCCTTATCTTAAATTATCCCAACTACTTTTTGCCTCTAGGCTTTTTCTTTTCTTATTTCCATATATTTTACGTTCACATTTATTCCACAGCTGAGTAACTGAATGACTGGACCCTAATATTCTCCTCTCCTTGTTCTCTACTTCTCCTTTCTCATTTCTCCTTCTATTTATACTCTCTGCCAGCCCCATCTATCTTTGCTCCTGCCTTGATATTGCCATATAGTTCTCTATTAGACCAGCAGACATTTTAGAAAGGCAAAGAATCACTGCTGCACAGAGTTAAACAAATACAACAGCATAATCAAAAGCAACATAACTTAAAGTAATGTTTAGTTCCAACAACTGCCAGCTTCTTTCAGCCTCCGCTGACAATTTTATTTCCTAATAAAATTACTATTAAAACTGAAATATATCCACAGTAGCAATAGTATCTCTATGTAATTATTACAATATATGATTAGTGAATTATTTTATTTAATATATTTGACAGTTTTAACAACTCATTTTTAATCATCTTAACATCAAGGGAATTTTATATTTGAATATTCAATAAATCAATTGGATACATGTTTCTAGAGAAAAATGCATGAGAGTTATCAAAGACTGTATTAACATTGTTTTATTTAAACTTCAAAGAAAAGATTAAAAACCTTAAAACTTTACTAAAATTCAACATTTGGCTTCAAGTTAAAAGATGTTTCATTCTCAAAAGCTAAATCAAAATAGTCTGAGATCAAAATTATGACATGTTTGCTATATCAGTTTGAATATAAACATTACTGTAACTGATTGAAAGTGGCTTTCAGAGGAATGTCATCTATTTTATTTGTCATTGTGGTGTTATCAAACAGAATATTTGGAGTTAAAAAGTTTCTGGTGATTTGTATTAAAGATTTGCTGTGTGAACTTTTACATTGTTTTGTATTCTTCAATAATTGTTCAGAAATCAAAATGTTGAAATCCATTGTAAAAAAGAGAGTGTACAGGAAGGAGGAGAATGAAAAGAAGGAAGAGGTGGTAACATGTCTGGAAAGGGAGAAAAGAGAAAAGTGGAGGATAAAGGGAAAAAAGACAGACACACACAGAGAGAGACAGAAAGACAGTGGCATAGAATGAGAGACAGACAAACGTGCGCACGCAGACACACACACACACACACACACACAGAATGAGAGGCAGACAGAGAGAAAAAGGGAGAGAGAAAGAGAGAGAGACAGAATGAGAGGCAGAAAGAAAAAGAGAGAGAGACAGACAGAGAGAGAGAAAAAGAGAGAGAGAGGGAGAGGACTGTTTCCTGGTATTAAATACCATAAGGTATTTACTTTACTCAGTAGCTTAGCCTTATTACAAATGAAATAGAGAAAAGAGGAAGCAAGGCAGAGTCTTCTGACACTCACTAGTTCTTGCAGATAGGATCCAATAAATGTAGAGCTGCCCTTGAGAGATTACAACCTGGCCCTTCCCTATCAACCATTGGTGAAATGTTAGGAAATTTAAATGGTTTTGAAGGACTTTTCCTTCCAAAAGTGCAGCATGCAGAACAAACACAATGTAATACCAATTTAATTTCTTTCTCTTTCAAAACTGAATATCTTGAAGATAAAAACATAATCACAATAGAAGAAAAAAATTATAATACTTTAAGTTTTTATGCATGATAAACTATGATGGATAAAATGTTCTTGTTGAATCCATTCTGCACCTTACAAATGTGTGCTTCTGATGTAATATAGTAGAAAATTCCTGAGCTAATGCTACTCTAATGAAAACGGCTTTCTGACATCATTTATTATTTTGTACTGAATTAAGGCTATAGTAATGAAATGAAAACCTAATCTAAGCATTTTCACAAATAAGATACCAATAAATAAAAGGAATCATGGATGTAGTCACAGAGTATTATGAAGGCTGTGCTCACATTAAAGGTACATTTTATCTAATTAGAGTGAATATACCCACCTCCCAATGAGGAAGCATTCTGTATTTATCTATGTGTTCCTTTTCCTCTCTCTGCTGTGCTTGTAATTCTTTGTAAAAGGGAGACTTCTCTTTTGTTCTTGACCACCCAGACCCAAATAATCACATAGAAGCAATATTAAATACAAAACTGTTTGGTCAGTGACTCAGGCATATTCCTAGTTAACTCTTATATCTTAAATTAATCCATTTCTATTAATCTATGTAGCACATTCATGCTGTAGTATCTGTCTCCTATGGCAACTACAAGGTGTCTCCTTGACTCTGCCTTTTCTCTCAATATATCTCTTTTCAGACTTCCCACCTGACTTTACTCTGCTAAGTCATTAGCCAAAAGAATTTTTATCAACTAAGAAAAGCAACATATATACTGAAGGATATCCCATATCATTTCTGCCTTCTAGTTTAGAACAGGGGTCTTTAACACTTGTTTGAAATTTAAGTTTGAGGCATGAATGTGTAAGACACTTTTATGGACAGAGGAATTGGAGACAATTTTATTGATATCATTCCTCCTAGAGGGTTAGTTGGGTCTAGGAATTTGAAGTATGATGAAATAGCTGCCATGAAGAATCAGAAATTTTCCTTTTCTGTCACTGTGTTTTCACTGGCAGGAGCCTGATGTGTTTCTCTCCTCTAAGTGCCTGTTCATTGTTGTTCAAAAAAACTAAGAGCTCCAATATGCAGAATCTACAGTCTTACTGGCTCTAAAGCTGAATGTCTTTCCTTCCCTTTCTGCACTTAATTTTAAACTATTGTATCAACTTCCAAAAGAAGGATATTAGACTTTGTGGCTAAAGCTAAGAGACCCGGGAAGGTGGAACCATCTTTGATTAAATATCAAGAAAATGTCGCCAAGCAGTGGTGATGTACTGCTTTAATCCCAGCACTTGAGGCCGATCTCTGTGAGGCTGAGGCCAGCCTGGCTCCAAGACAGGCTCCAAGGCTACAGAGAAACCCTGTCTCACAAAACAAAAGAAAAGAGAAAGAAAGAAAAAAATGTCATAGTCACACTGTGAGTGGGGGAAAGGTAGAAAATAAGGCATAAGTATAGAACAAGAAAGCATAGATGTACATACGCAGACAACAGAAGTACATTTCCAAAGAGGAAGAATTCAGGGGCAAATAAAAAAGGAGAAAAATGTTAAAAACTTGAAGAATGAGAAAATGATTTAAAGAAAATACTAATACTTATTTGGGAATAAAATGGTAACCCTGTTAGGTTTCCCATGTATATAACAGTTGAAAACTATATGAAGAATTTCATCATAAGGGCAAATTAGCATGGCAATTTATTTATCTAATTTATAGTTTACAAAGTCAGCAGACTTTAGGATGTCTACTTAATTGATAATATCCCCATAAATTTAAGTCATCATTACACACAAATGAGAAAAAAAAAACAGAGTAAGTATAAGGTACCAAGGTTTTCACTGGCATCCATATTAACTACAAAACACATTTATGAGAAAACCATTCCAAATTTTAAAAATCACATTAATTCTAGAAAATGAGATTTCATTGTTGGAATCACAAATGATGTCTCTGTCTGAGAACAGAAAAACAGAGAAAAATGGGCCATAATTATTAGGATTTTAGCTAAGCTGACAATATTTTGACAAATTAAATCACAAAGAGATTAGATTGAAAAGGCATAAAATTATCATTGATGAATGTGGAATTTTCACCCAAAGGAGCAATTTTGCTAATTAAATATAAGGCTTATGATGTTGCTGAATAATCTTTAGACATGAAAAAATGTGATATATATTTTTGAAACTGTTATAGGTGATGTGAGCTGGCATTGAACAATAACAGTACATTTTACCTCATCATTTTCTAAGTTGAGTTCATTATTAACTGCCACGCCTCCATAGCCTGTTTCTAAATTATACCTCCCAAGATCTGATGTACAACTAAAACTAAATCAATTTTCCATTCTTGGATTCATCAAGTAACTAGCACACGAATTTAGTTATAGTGTATTACAAAAGAAATTGTTGTATGTATGTGTGTTTGCATGTATGTGTTCCTGTTTGCCTGTGTGTGAGCATTTGTTTGCATGCAGGGATGCTCATGTGTAATGGTGCTGGTGGTGTTTGAGGAGAACCTGTTTGAAACAGGGTCTATTTGATATATATTGCTGTACACCAAGTAGACATAGCAATGTTAGGCAATGTTTAGCAACTGTTACAGCACTGTTTGTAGATGGGCTCAGGGAATTCAAACTCACAACTTAATGTTCATGGCAAGTGCGTTAGTCATTGAACTGTTTCTCCAGCCACTAATTTTATGTATGGTTGATGATCTCTGTGTATGTGTGCATGTGTGCGTGTGTGCATGTGTACGTGTGTGTGTGAGAAAGAGTGTGGTGTGGTGTGTGTGTACATGCACACAGGATATGTACATCAAAGCTTTCATCCGTGAAGGTCAGAGATTGATATATCTTCTGCTTTTACCCTTTACTGGAGTGTATTTCTTTTTTTTAAGGAAGAGTCTCACAAAGTTGGAACTCACTGATTTTGCTAGATGGATAGCTAGTCAGCCACTCAGATTCACTTGTCTGTGCCTTATGCTTGCAGAGCAGATGGTCTATACTGAGCCATCTCCCAAGGCCTGTATCATGTTTTGATTTACGTTTCTATCATTTAGGTGTGAAAGCAGCTGTGGCCATTGGTTTTTATGGCATAAAAAGTGAAACTCATGATCTTCTGGAATTAACACATCTACATAATGCAAGCAAGTGTGTGGTGTACATTAAAAGGTGACCTAGTTTCATTTGGCATTCTGTGCCTCTTGACTGAGCTGATCTGAAATCTTTTCTGTTCCAATTTCATTCCTATTTACCTTCTTATGGAGAACTATCCCTGCGAGATTTATGTGGCCTCTCAGTTATTAGCCATCTGATCAATGATCCCAATCTGAATTAAATCATTGTGGAACACAAAATGCGGTTGTTTAAAATGTAGAGAGCACCTCTTTATCATTGCCCACATTTCATGAGCTGGAGGTTACTCTGATTTTTTTTTTTACATGTTGGTGTTCTTTACCTGATTAAAAAAACCCAGCTATTTCTTCTTTTTTAATAGTTCTTTACTCTGTTTTCAATTGTCTACTGTCTGTATATGATCTTTTCAATACCCATCTTGCTATATTATAATGGCAGCATGTTATATTAATAAATGTGTTAAAAAGATTGCTATCACATTATCTGATTTGGAATATAATCCATTGCAATTTTCATGGTCACAAACATGTGGCCATCAGTATACCAATCTAAATTATCTATGCTTACATTTCCCCAATCTTGTGTTGTAGATGAATTTAAGGTGTGAAGTGATTATTTTAAAATGTAAAGAGCTCATCCTTGGAAGGGTTTTAAATAAAATATAAAGTAGTTTACATTAAATATTTTACTGAGAGATAGCAGTCTATATTTGAATGTAAAATCTCCAGTACTGGCACATCAGTAGTAAATTGATTAAAACAGTGTGATAGAAATCAGTTTAACTCTTGTTTCACTTTATATTTTTATAAATTACATAGAATTTTGAACAATTTCAATAGAACTCAGAAATTTGTCTCCTTAAGAATGGTTTAAAAATATTTTCCATAGTGAAAGTAAATATAAATAAAGCCAATTATATATAAATATATATAATATCTTTTAATTGAGTGTTTCCATTTATAGGCATGATATTCTGATTATTTAACTAAAATTATTCTGAAAGAAAGAAAAAACAAATTTAAAACTGAACCAGAGACTTCCACTCTACAGTAGAATAAAACTTTGTGCCTTACCTTATCATTTAGATTCAACACATAGAAATTATTTTATTCCAAATTCATGAATACTCTAAATTCATACTTGATAAACAGAATAGCCATTCATATTTCATATAAAATTAACTATGTTGTATTTCCATTGACATAAAAACTGAGTACTAGAAATTGCAATGCATAGTATACTTATATTACATCCTTTCTAGTTTTTTATTGCTTCATTTTCACTTACAAAGTTTTGTAAAATTTTAATTTTTTTTTAAAAATGGTATCTTGGAGTTCCTGTTGCTACTATGAAACACCATGGCAAAAGGAAAGTCAGAGGAAGGAGTTTTTTCAGCCTCCATTTCCACTTCACAGTTCCTCATCAAAGAAAGTCAGGACAAGAACTAAACAGGTCAGGAAACTGGTGGCAGGAGCTGATGCCATAGAGTAGTGCTGCTTACTGGATTTCTTCCCATGGCTTATTCACTTTACTTTCCTTTAGAACTCAAAACCACTAGCTGAAGGGTGGCCCTACCTGCATTAGTCTTCACCCTCCTGTATCAATCACTAATTTAAAAAACACCACATAATCCTGTCTATAGCCCTATCTTACTCAGGCATTTTCTTACCTGGAAATTTCTCCTCTCTAATGACTCTAGCTTGTGTCAAGTTGACATAAAGTTACCCAGCACAGAAGAGCAGTGGCATACGGTCAGAATTTTCAGATCCCAATGAGAAGTTTCACAGTATTTTTAATAAAAATATGGAGGGCATAGATAGCTTTACGCCGAAGACAGTAAAACGTGAGTTGTCTGGGTAATATTAGGAATTGATAATTGCCCATCTATTAAATCTCAAGTTGTAATATCAGCACAAGTGATATAAATTCTTGGTAAGTTTAAATATATTTAAATTACATTATAGATAAAATTAAATTTATAATTCTTAAAACTCATAGTCTTCAACAAGTTCAAAATGTACTTTGTAGAGCAAAGGCAGAAACAAGAGTGTATTCTATTTATTATAGGAAGACATGTTTTTAATTGCTTCATGAACTTGATTCTTTGTCCTGGCATTACCATTGGGTTCCATTGCATGTACCCCATTGTCAAATTGCATGGCTACTTTTGTAATAAACATTTTTCAAACTTTTAGTAATTTTATTTGACAGTTGCACATATGTATATAATGCATTTCATGTACACCACCCTTTATCTTCCTACCGTCCCTTCAACCACTCTCTGATTGATCTCAAGTATTACTTTTCTTAGATTCATAAAACTTTGGCTCATTTAGTTCAAACAAGGCTTTGAGGTCTCTTATGCTCAAGCTACTCCCACTGTTACAGTCCACTTCCTGTTGCCTTCTCAAGATGTAGCCAGCAGCATGTCTTCCTACATGCTACCATGTTCCCTGCTATAATGAGAATGGACTAAACCTCTGAAACTGTATGCTATTACCTCAATTAAAGATTTTATTATAAGAGTTGTTGTGTTCATGTTTTCTCATCACAGCAATAAAAACCCTACCTAAGAAATGTATCCATTGGACCACTCTTGTAACTCATAGTACAGGTATTTACAACTACTACTGAGAGTTTATGATTCAAATAGCTGTTGCTCTCAAAGCATTATTTTACATATCTTTTTCTTAATTTCTGGCTTTTAAGTTCTTTTTATCCCTTTCTACAAAGTTCACTGAGACTTACAAAGGATGGCATGAATAATTGATTTAGGGTTGAACACTCATTTGTCCACTTGTTCTAAGATACTTATGCAGCAACAAATCTCTGTTTTTGACACCAATAACATAATGAGGATTTTGGCTTATGTATGTATGTCTATGTAAATACATATATAAAGAGTCAAACACAAATCAACATGTTATGAAATAATTTCTTTTGCAAGAGGGGATAGAATTTTTATTGGTCTGAAGTATGGTCAAAGGAACATACTTTTCAAACCTTATATCTTCTGTAATGTTTTTCTTCATCAAGTGAATATTAATAATATTATTAATTATTAACAATTAAATAATAATAATTATTAACAATATTATTAAGTTCTAAATATTTGGAAACCATTATATTGCTATGCTTTTCACTATAGGAAAGTTATATTAAACAACATTAAGTGTAAGCCAGCAGTGACAGCATAGAAACAAAGTATTTATACAAATATTTTACCGCAGAGCACAATTTTCTTGCCTCTTTTTTCAAAGCACAGTTCCTGTAAGTAGGGTTTCTCACTGAATGATGGCATAGTACTTGGTCTGCAACTTTCTTTTTTAAATAGAGGTGAACAACAGCTTTAGGCATTTGTCAGAATCTACAGCTTAAATATGAGTCTTCAAATGCTATCCTTTTCAGAAGATTACACGGTGATATAATAGGAATGCCTTTAAGTATGGCTGCAGATGTTCTAAAGACCTTTGAGCTGATATTTAGGATTTTATAAATAACTTCACTGTCAGTTTATATATTATCCAGTTCAGTTATTGGCTTGGGTTGTCAGACAGTGATAAGACATAGGGAGTAAAGCTTTTCTCGCTATTTTATAACTTTCTCTATAAGGTTATATTCTTAAATGGTCAAAAGATCTGATATCTAGAATTACAATTTTCTTTGTATTTCTGTTATAAATGTGAACTTAGAGAACTACCAGGGAAAGGAAATGTACCTGCCTAATATAGAAGTCTAGTTAGAGCAATTAATTAGTTAGAGAAATTAATCTTCTCTGGCTGTTAACTTTGTTTTAGAAATCTTGTAGCACACTTAAGGATAATTTCCATTTTGTTGTCCAGAACCCCGTGATGAAGGTAAGGAGGCTTTATGTCTATCTCCATGGCTGGCCACTAAAATGATCTTGGGATTTCTTCACTCACATGATTTTGAGGTTGAAAGTACTTTTTAAAAACATTTATTTATTTATTTATTTATTTATCTATTTATTTATTTTGCAGCCTGGCCACAGTTTCCCCTCCCTCTTCGAAGTCCATTCCTCCTGCCCCTTCTGCCCACTACCTTCCACTCCTCCTGCATTTCTATTTAGAAACTGTAAGGCCTCCCATAGATATCTACAAATAAGGCATGTCAATTAGCAGTGGGACTAGGCACCTCCATTGTATTAAGGCTGGTCAAGGCAACCCAATATTAGGAATAGGGTCCCAAAAGACAACAAAAGCCTCAGAGATAGTCCATACTTCCACTGTTAGGAGCCTCACAAAAGGACCAAGCTACACAACTGTCACATTTATGCAGAGGGTTTGAGTCAGTGCCATGCAGGCTTTCTGGTTGCCATCTCAGTCTCTGTGAGCACCTATGAGGCCAAGTTAACTGATTCTGAGGATTTTATTGTGATGTTCTTGACCCCTCCAGCTCCTCCAATCCATCCTCCATCTCTTCCACAGGATTCCCTGTGCTCAGGCTAATGTTTGGCTATGGGTCTCTGCATCTGCTTCTACCAGTTACTGGATGAGGCTTCTCTGACGACAACTGGGGTGGGCACCAGTCTGAATTTAGCAGAATACCCTTAAGCATCACTGCATTGATATTTTTCTCCAGCCATGTTTGGTTCTAGTCTAAGTCTCTGGACAATCATATCTGTGGGTCCTGGCATTCCAGACAGTGTCATGGGAGGGCTCACTCTCATGACATGGGTCTTAGACTGGATTAGTCATTAGTTGGTCACTCCCACAAACTCTGTACCATTCTTACCCCAGCACAATCCATAGGCAGTACATACTGTAGATCAATGATGTGTATGAGGCTGTGTTGAAGTCTTGCCTGATGAAGGAGATGCCCAGTTCAGGCTATGTATCGTATATTGCTAAGAGACTTAGTTGGGTTCATCCTTGTAGATTCCTGTGAGTTCCCCTTATGTCAGATTTCTACCTGACCCTGAAATGCCCCCTTTTTATTGTCATCTCTTTCAGCCCTCTCTCCCACACCTCTCCAGCCTATTGCTCATGTTCCTATCTCCGCCAGCCTCCAGTCCACCCACAACATCTTTTATTTCCCCACCCAGGGAGATCCATGTATCCTACCTTGGGCTATTCTTGTTACCTAACCTTTCTGGGGCTGTGGCTTGTAGCCTCTTTATCTTTACTTTACACCTAATATCAATTTCTAAGTGAGTACATTTCATGTTTTTCTTTCTAGGTCTGGGTTAGTGAACTCAGGATGTTTATTTATAGTTCTCTCCATTTGCCTGTGAATTTCATGATGTCATTTGTTTTTTGACAGATGAGTAAAACTCCATTGTGTAAATGTGTCACAATTTTCTTTATCCATTCTTCAGTTAAGGGACATCTAGGTTATTTACAGATTCTGGCTATTACAAATAAATCAGCAGTACTTTCAATTGAAAGTTGACATGACCTTCAACTGTTACTTGGATCTCTACTTACCCTGATAGTTCCTAGATTGCCATGGTTTCACAGAGCTCAAAGACTAGAAAGAAAGTAACTTCTTGGATTTATGTATAAGATCAAATACAGAAGCAAAGTTGCATAGACTTATATGTTTTAGTCTTGCAAGATAGAATCATTTCTATTGGACACAATTTATCCAGGAGATTGGCCATATCTAAGATGAAGGTGGCAGGAAATCATGGAAAGTTGGCGGGTTTTGTTTGTTTGTTTTTGTTTATATTTTGTTCATTATTTTGTTGTTGTTGGTGTTTAGTTCTTTTTGTCACTGATGTGTTTTTCGTATATGTGAGTTCCATGCAGCATATGTGAAAGTCAGGGGAGGTCAAAATATAGTAATCAGTTCACTGATTTCACAATGTGGATCTTGAGAAATCAATGGAGGTTATACAGTTTTACTGGAAGTCTCATCTAAATGAACCATATAGCAGAGCAACAAATGAAACAAAAGAAAATATTGTGTGTGTGTGTGTGTGTCTGTCTGTCTGTCTATCTATCTATCTATGATTTGACATGTATATTTCTGAAAGAAGTGCTCAGCATTCAGTAACACCTCAAGCATGCTACTAAGATGTATCATTCTTTCTTTAATTCTTTGATACTTCGTAAGTTTTCTTTTATTCACCCTGATTACAATGGAACAATTAATATCTCAAAGGTTGACATGATAAAACACAGAGTTAAAATGAATTTACAAGGATGAAAACACAACTTCCAAGTAGAAGAGATTATAAGATAAATTTAGTGAGGTACCCATCAGCTCAGTGATATTAAATCTTTTTGTCACAGCAACAAGGGTCTTGTTAACATCAGATATTGGAGGTTGGAGATGATTTTCATGTCAAAATCACAGATCTGACAGGATCAAAGATATACTGTTAAGTCATATGCTAGCATTTGATGCTTATATGACATTTGATCTCCTGTAATGTCTACAAAATTCCATTCACTGAAAAAAATATCATGTTCCAAATTCAGCAGTTGTGAACATCTTGATCATTTTAAAGACTCCATTTTGCAATAAATTCAAGTTCTTATAACTGTATCACAAACTGATGGAAAGAAATGTAAGCATGCTTCATCTCACCTAGCTATACTAGTGTATACATTCACAAAGCAAAAGATGCTTTTATGTTTATATCCCCTTCTTAAATTATTTCTACTGGAGACTTCTTTTATATCAGACAGAAAGGATTAATTGCCTTGAATAGAAAACAACACTCTCTTTACAATGACTGGATCTGAAAATTTACTGAAAGAAAATTGATTCTAAAACTGTTAATTTTTCAAAATTAACCTGAGAAATAACCTGACCTGGGGATGATTTATTTTGTTAAGACCCAGGGAAATATTACAGACTTTCAGTATATCATGTTTAAACATACCTAAATGTTTAAAATCCACTGATTTTCCTAAAAGTTAAGAAGATAATAAAAAAGCCATTATTTATTGCACGTATGTAAATTTAGTGCTTAAGGAAAATTTATATAAAATACTCAGTATACATTATTGTATACATATTTTAAAGGAAGCAATTGTTTATAAGATAAATATAATTTATGTTCTTTCTAATCACCATGTATCTTCTTCATAAAATTTTATGTGCTGAAGTTTACATTATTCATATTATTCTGTTGACTTTATTCTTCCCTGATTTTACAGGTTTTCTATAATATGAAGTATTAACTGGTATTTGTATGGGCAGGATATCTTCATCCTTTTTGCTTATGCTTTTTGACTTTATTTTGTTAATACTATTTTTGCTCTAAACGTTTTTAATGTAATATAATGAGATATATCATTTTTTGTATGTCATTCCAAGTTGATAATTATAATGCTCTTTCTGAGATGTCACAAAGTGTTTGTTCTTGGTTTTTTATTTGTTTGTGTTTGTTTTGTTTCCTATATGCACGATTGTATTTATTTAATTTTTGTCTCCTCTGAATTCATTTTTGTATTGTTCTTCAAGTAATAATCATTTCTTAGTGTTCTTTGTTACAATAATATTTGAGAGATAACTTATCTTTCTCCATTGATTAATGTAATTTTAATTTTATATTAACACCTTTGGTGTTGTGTGTGTGTGTGTGTGTGTGTGTGTGTGTGTGTGTGAGACAGATATGCTGGTGTTTACTATATTTTCTATCCTTTAATCTACACAAAATGAACAAATATGGCGGCACCTCTTAAATACTCTGCCTTCATTTTCTCACAAATGGCTGGTTTTAGAGAATATGTCACCTGTGACAACAATGAATTTAAATTACCACTCACTCCAGAAGTAGGGTCTTTACCATTACAGACATTTTTCGTGTCATTTCAAGTTACTCTGACTGCCTCCAAGGGAGAAAAGCAAACACCTGCCCAGTTTCCCTCTCTTCAGTCCACAATGATGCCCTGCCTGCAAGGCACCTTCATGTAATGGTGGCACAAAGCTTGTACGAGTAACCAACCAATATCAGATTTTATTCAAAGCCCAGCTTATGAATTGGAATCCATCATCAATACTGCTCCAGTGGCCAAGACTCTGCCTTGAGACAATACAATCTAAGGATCTGGGGAAGTTCAAATACTATTATTACGCTAAAGAAACTTAATAATAAAATGACTCCTAACAGAACTCTGCTATAGTCATAAGTCAGTGATTTGCTATGCCATTATGAGAGAGGATTCCTCATGAACCAGATGGAGAAAGAGACCCCCAGGCAGAAAACATGCAGAGAGTGAAAACATTTGGAACAGTCATTACTAAATCGAGTATCTTTATCAAATCCCTCCCCTTAGGGCTCAGGGATTTCTGAAGCAAAGGAGGCAGGGGCAAAAACTTAGAGACAGAGATGATAGAAGACACCAAAGAAACAAGGCCCTCTAATACAGCAGGAACAGCGTACCTACAAACTCAAGAGACTGTGGCCTTGCATATAGGAACTGCATGAGTCTGTGTCAGATGGAGCCCAGCACTGAGAGCAGAAGTGGGCACATGCCCCCATTCCTAACTCAGAAGCTATCTTCAACCGATAGTCATTCACAAATTAAAATTAGTTCTCTCCAACTGAATATCCATGGAGATTTAAAACATTTTTCTGTTATTGAAAATAGAGTATTTTTCTTCAATACATTCTGATTATTGTTTCCCCTCACACAATAGCTCCTAGTTTCTTCCCTATCTCCGTTCTATCCACACAGCTTTTGTTTCTCATTAGAAAACATACAAGCATCTAAAGAATAATAATAAAATATTATTAAAGAAAAACAAAACAGAATAGGTGAAATCTAATAAAAGAAAAAGAGCCATAGGGAAAAAACATTATAAACACATAGACTAGGAGATATACACACATTCTCTCACACACAAATCCTTTACACCTCAAACTGGAAGTCATAATATACATTCAAAGAACCTGCAAAGCAAAAGCAAAACAGAACAAAAAGAGGAAGCAGAAGGAAGAGGAGGAGGAGGAGGAGGAAGAGGAGAAGGAGAAAGGGAAGAAGAAGAAGAAGAAGAAGAAGAAGAAGAAGAAGAAGAAGAAGAAGAAGAAGAAGAAGAAGAAGAAGAAGAAGAAGAAGAAGAGAAACAAAACAGAAAAGCAAACTAAAAACCTGTTACATTACAGAGAAAAGTCCTTCAAGATGGCTATTGTATTCATTTCATGTTGAGTATTTATGGTTCGACATGAGACCAACCATTAAGATTGGTTGCATCACCAGTGAAATACCCATGTGAGAACTAATTTTGCTTTTGAGGTTGGTTATCAATTGAGCCTAACTTCTGAGTTAGGCACAAGGATATGTTCCATTTCTGTTAGTTCTAAGGACCCCATGTGGTTCTGACCCATCTAGGCCCTGTACATGCTGTGAGTTCATAGCATATTGGAAGTGCTGTGTTGTTAAGGTCTTGATTCCTTGATGTCTTCCATCTTCTCTGGCCTCTGCACTTTCTGCTTCCTCTTCCATAGAGTTCTGTGAGCCCTAGGGGAAGAATTTGATGGATACATGCCATTAGGGTTGCATGTGATAAGTTCTGTCACTCTCTGCACATTGTCCAGATGTGGGTCTCTGTATATGCCCCTCTACAAGAGAAGGAACTTTCTCTGATGGTGGCTGAACAAGGCACTGACCTGTAAGTATAGAAGAATGTCATTGGGTGTCATTTTATTGCTGTATTTCTTTAGCAGAACAGTGGCATTTGGCTCTACGTTGGGTCCCTGGCCAGTCTCAGATTTGTGGTCACCTAAGCAGAGTTGTAGATGGGTTCAACTTCATGTGGTGGTCCTCAAATTCAAACAGATATTGGTTGTTAGTCACAAAAGTTTGTGACTCTTTCGCCCCAGTGTTATGTTTAGGCAGATCACCATTGTAGACCAGAAGGCTTGTAGCTGGGTTGGAGATACTTTTTTTCTTTCTTTTGCCAGTGTTCAGAGCACCTTCCTGTACCACTAGTGTATAGGACTGAAAGTTCTAGGTAGGCAGCAGCTTGATTCCTCCATGTTCAGTTAATTGGGCAGGTGTTGTCTTCAGCAATGGGGCCTTACTATTATTTGGTAGAGAGCAATCAATAGCCTTTGGAATAGCCTAAGTTGTTTCTATGGTCTATACATAAAAACTAAATGTGCCCATAAAAATGTTAAAAATATTTCAAACAAATGATTATTTATTGCAGGTGTTGTCTTCAGTAATGGGGCCTTACTGTATGTAGGTAGAGAGCAATCAATAGCCTTGGGAATAGCCTAGGTTGTTTTGAGTCTACTCTGGAATCCACTTTCCAAGAACTCATTCAGTTGCTGAAGTATTTCTGGTGTAGGAAGCCTCACATGGTTACCAGAGACATCCAGTTGAGGCTCCACTATTTGGTGATTTCATTTATATTCAAAGCATATATATATATATATATTTTAGGAAACATCTACTCTACTAGGTTTCCATATGGCCCTTATTTTAGCTATCCCTCCCCATATTCCTTTCCTCAACTATTTTTTCTTTCTCCTTCTTTGGTCCCTAATTCCAATATATTGCCCTACCCTGTCCATCCATCTGTAACCATTTATTCCACTTCTCCTTCTTGGGTGATTCATACCTATCCTAGTCCTTTCTCTCTATGTAAATTCTATGTATATGTGGATTGTAGCTTGGTTATCATAACTTAAGAGCCAGCATTCACATATAAGTGAAATCATAGCAAATCTGTCTTTCTGTGTCTAAATTACTTCACTCAAGATGATTTTTTCCTAGATCCATCCAGTCATCTGTGAATTTGTTGATTTCAGTTTTTAACCATTTAGTAATATTCCACCATGCAAATACACCACAATTTATTTATCTATATATCTGTTCATTGATATAGTTGTTTCTAATTTCTGGATATTGTGAATAAAGCATCTCCAAAGCTATAGCAATAAAAGGAGCATGGTACTAGCATAAGAACAGATATTTTGAATTGATCAGTGAGAGAGAATTGAAGACCCCAAAATAAATTCACACACAGGGCCACCTAATATTTGAAAAAGAACCAGAAATTTACACTGGTGACAAAAATAAATATTATTGTGTTTGAAATATATTTAACATTTTTATTGGCACATTTAATTTTTATGTACAGAATTCTGTGTGGTATTTTCAAACATATATATTGCTTTCATAAATCTAATATAGCTCTTTTTTCTTAATATAATTTCCATGCTTCTCAGTCCTTAATGGCCACTATTTTACTTTCAAGTAGATACTATTTTTGTGACCACTGCCTTATTTATGACATTGGTTTTATCCATTCATCTCGTATAGAATACCTAGGCTTTCTGCTGTAATTTAGGTGTTGTTAGTAGGGCTTGGGTGAGAAAAAAAAAGGATGCAGGTGTTTGGTGATATACTGAGTTCATTAATACTTGTGTAATAGGAGGAATAAATGGTAGAACTCTTTTAGATATTTGCTTAACTATATCAGTTTAGTTTATAAACCTCCATATTTTCTCCATAATGTCTGTACTAAAATTTCTCACCTTAAAAATTAAAGAAATATATTTTGTGGAATAGATTCTTCTAGGCAAATTGGTTGTGTTTAAAATATCTTTCTTCCTTGCAGAGACTCTGAAGGCTGAGAACTACCTGCATGTGTTACCGTGCATAAATTATATTTTTTAATATAAATTATGTAAAAATGATAAAAGAAAAAAATAAATATATTTCAGGATATCATTATCTATGTTTAAATGAAGAAATATTTTAACTAAAGTGTTTCAGAAACTAATTTTGTGGTACCGAATATATGCTAGTCCTGAAAATGGTATTTTCTAATTTGTCTGCCATTTCCTTTACAGTCTATGAAGGGATAAGATTAGAATGTCAGTTTGTTTATACAGAAATCAACAACTGCTAGGATTGAATTATTTTCATCCTGATATAAGGGCTACCATTTTCACTATAAAACACAAAGGAAATTAACATAGAGCCACTGTAACTTTGTCCTTATTTATATTCTTATTTCTCCTTTCATACATATTATCTCTTTCCACTCCTACAAGGAAAAACATAACTGAGAAGTTTTTGGTAGTTTTCAAAGGATAAAACTTTGATGACTCTTTCTGTTCACATTGAATCAGAGTTTAAAATAAGAAGTGAACTACATAAGTTACTGTAAGTAAACTGACATTGGCAAAAGATCTGGTGTGTCCCTTTAAGAACCAATTGTTATATATGATTTTGCTATAGGCTGTTTCTAGTCACAATGCATGTGATGTTAAATATGGATTTTCCATTCCAAGAACTTTTGTAACTATTTATGCATATCAACAAAGTCTCCTATAACTTATTTTAATACAGAAAATAATTATCCAAAGTTAGAATAGACTCCATAATTCACAATGCTTATTCTGTTTATTGAGGACTCACTGTTTAGATCTGTGCCCATTTTCTGTTCTCTTAATAGGAGACAGAAAGAAAGCATCTGAGATGAGGAGAAGTGGGAAACTCAGGATATATTATATGAGAAAATAATATTTTCAATAAATGGGAAAAGGAAAAGAGAAATGCTTATTTTCCCCCAAATTAATCTTCACTAAGATATCTACTCCAAATTTTGAATAACCCGTGTATTCATGTGTCTCTTTCATTTAGCTACAAATGAGAATTTTTGACAATCTTGTTTTCAAGTTCAATAACTTGCTTTGAGGTTCACAGAAGTCACATAAGATTTTATTTGTTCGTTGTAAAAGATATGACACGGGATGCAAAGGTGCAACCATTTGAAGACTTTGAGAAAGTAAATTTGGAAGACTAAGAAGTTCAGAAACTCCTCTGACTTTATATTTAAGGAAACATACATCCTCCTGCCACACTGCTGCAGTCGTCAACCAGGAAATTCTTTGTTTGAAACTACCTCTGCCATACAGATGTGATGGATTAGACCATTAATCACTGATAATAAACTTTGCTTCAGCATGTAGCATTTCTTTAGAATTTTGTGGTAGATGATCAAAGTCTGGGTTATATATATTAAAAAAACAAGAAATAGAGAAAAATCTCTCACGTTATGACTTGCTCCCCATGAACCATCTACAACCTGAAATTATTTTAGAGTTTGGTTGTTTTAATGATAATTGTTGCCATCTTTTCTTATGTTTGAATATTTGGTCACTAGTAGGTAGAACTTTTGGAAAGCATTAGAAGATATGACCGTTTTGGAAGAGGCTTCACTAGGAGTTGGGCTTTGAGGGTTAAAAGGCTCCTGCCTTTTCAATTTGCTCTTTTTGGTTTTCTCAGAAAGCAAGCTCTCAGTCACTGCTCCAGCACTGCTGGCTGCCATGATCCCCACAGTGACCATCATGGTCCTTCTCTGAAACTGTAAGCCCTAAGGAAACTCTCTTCTGAGTGGTGTCTTACTACAGAAAAGAGAAGTAACTAAGCAGCAGCACTTCCATCTGCCAGTCATTTAATTCTCTCAAATTCAGGTGTGTTCCAAGAGTTGGTTGTGAATAGCAAGAAATAGTATTAGATCCTTTATTTCTCACGAAATTTTAAGGGTTATAGTAGCTTGAGCCATGAACTACAAATGAAGACCGAATATATACTATTGTCAGACTGCAGTTCCCTGCCTACCTTTTGCTGTGGCTTTACTTACTCTATGCTTTTGGGATGCTGATACTTTCTAAAGGAATTTTCGAATTATGATTAAGTGCTTGTAAATGTTATTAAAGAACGATAACATGTGCATAAGAAATTTTTAAAAATACGTAAAGTTATTTTTATCTGTGGGAATTAAATAGCACATCTATTATTGTGTGGTTCAGTAAATGTTATCACTGCATTAGTCTGGGTCTGTTAGTCTTGATAAATCACATGTGACCTTAACACATGCCATGTCACAATGTCATAAGAGATTCTATTCAACGTTTTTCAGAGAAAGTATTGCAGCATGTTATATATTGCCAATTTTCCCCTAACCTATGTGATATAGCCCATATTTATTTAAACTCTAAAGTCTTCTATGCAAAAAACAGAATTAATGATAATGACAAAGCACAATAAAATCTATTTGGAAATTATCCTTTAAAGAAAAATAGTATTCATACTATTCTAGAGAACATTAGTCTGCACTGACAAAATGGCTGTCATACTGGGAGTTAATTCATTTTCATAAAAGTCTCATTTAAAGTCAGCGATCAAGGGTGATGCTGACCAAACATGACAGAGTACAGCTCTGCCTTCAAACATGTAAAAATTTTCACCATCACGCAAAATGGAATTGACTTGAAAAATGATAGGAGAACATTAACAACACACATCATTTTAGAATATTATAACACTGCTCACTTTCCTTGAGAACCGTGGGCTCCTGAAGACAGGGGCTGCCTTATGAATCCTTTCTTCACATTTAAACTTTCCCTTTCAACTATCTGGAAAATTTATGTTACTTGTCCATTAGAATGAGCCCATTTTAGAAGCTTAATTTAAAACTGTTGAATTGCCTAAAAGGGCTAAATAATACAGTAAAATAACATCATGGATAATATAAAGGGAAGTTTTGAATATGTTATGTGGTAAAAACCAATTTAGCACATATTTCCGGAGTATGAACTGGTAAAGCCCTGTTTTAGTTACTTAGGAGATATAGAAATAAATTATTTAATATTCTTCCTTTCAAAGGCGTGCAATAATGCCATGCCTGGACATGGTGTGCATTAATGTGGCTGTGCATTCATCCATTAGCTCTTGTGACCCAGGAGATGTTAACTGAATAGATATCATTTGCTGCCTTTAAAGAGTAGAGTTCAAACTCAAACAGAGGAAGCAGTATTCACCAAAATACAGGGCTATTAAATGAGGGCACAAGAATGCACAATCAGGAATTTTTAGTGTTAAGCTAATGCCTGTTTATAAATCTGAGGTCTCGGGAAACTTTGGCCTAGAGATGCTAAAATGTAACACTAGTCTTTAGGTTCCTGATTTTAAAATAATGTACAAGTATAATTTAAAATTATTTTGCCAATAGAAAAAAACTAGAATATTGGACAATGTGGAAATGTACAGAATAACATTCTAAAATAGTACTCTAAACACAATTTAAATTGTGTAATCTTATGGATATTATTAATATGTAACAAAAGCTTCAATCTCCAACTAATGTTGGATTCCTGCAAAGGAACAGCGTGCTTTAGACTTCATCATGGATCAATTGTCTCATACTGAGCTTATTTTTAAATATGAAGGTTGTAGAGTAGAGGAAAATCATGGGGGAGAGAATGGAACCTGTCAACAGGTGGAGACAATGCTTCACTCAAGATGGGCAGGTGTGTTTCCATAATCCGAGGGACTACTCAGGCAGGTGGGTTTCCATAACCCGAGTGGCAATGACAGCTAGACTCATTAGTTGTTTAATAACATCCTGTAGCTTTTGCTGTTGTTTTATTTTGCTTTGTTTTGTTTTCTGCCCCTGAAATTACCTGGCACTAGTGATAACGGAACCCACAACATACGCAGATGATAGAGCTCAGGCACGTGCAAGGGCTTACGTAGCTGTGTCATAAGCAGGTGATGCCACCATGCCACATGTAGGTCACACAGGGTCTTTAAAGGTCCCGGGCTGGCTAAGTATTTTGCCTGAGCGCTTGTCTGCACATACATGGCTCTGGAACCCAGAAATACCTGCTGGTGCTGTGTGGCTGGAACCATAACACCCCCTAAATCCATGTTCCTAGTTTAGAAACTTACAGACCACAGCAAAATTGGGTTTAAATCTGTCCTTTTCTTTATCTTTGAATTATTTTTTTTAAAAAAACCTCTTTTATTTCTAACTCTTTTCTGTGCATACTTTCCTTAAAACTTCAGACATGTCTCCAAAATCTTTCTTGTTCCTTCCTCTTTTACCAAAGCTTCTATTTCCTCCATGTGCCTGGATATTAACTGTCACCTCTGTCCATCCTGCCATCCGAAAATGACTTGGCTCTGTGACTTCTTTCTTCCATTTGTCTCGTGATTTTATCTGTGTAAAGGAACTAGTAAAATAAAGGGGAATATTCTTTCTGGTGTTTGGTATACTTGTATTAAACAAATATTTGATAGATGGGTGTGTTGAAAGACCCCCGGAGTTGGGAGACTCTCACTCAAGTCTCGGGATATCACGACCCCCCAAGAACTCACGAGAGACCATCTTTGCTGTAATCACAAGAGGTTTAGTGACAGGAACCAGCGCGGGTAGGGAGGGCGTCATTGGAAAATTCCAAAAATACCAGTGATAATCACAAGGAGGTAACCTAACAGGGAATGGGGTAACTTTAGCTCACATTTCAAGTCCATCTGGCACGGAAGTGGCATGGAGGCACTAGGAACTTGAAAGAGAATCCAGTGCACTGCATTCATGATCAAAATCTGAACTGAGTGACTCCTGATGCTGCCCGCTCTCTCTCTCTCTCTCTCTCTCTCTCTCTCTCTCTCTCTCTCTCTCTCTCTCTCTCTCTCTCTCTCTCTATCTATCTCTCTCCTCTCCCCTCTCTCTTTTTCTCCCTCCACGTATGCATCTGTTTACAAGTAAAGAGGTTGCCTAGTCCTGTAAAAATCAACAGTAGTTTAATGCGTTTTACAATGTGGTATTTTTCTCATCAGCAGTATTGGTTATAAAAGAGCAGATCATGAAGCCTGGGGCAGTGGTGGCACATGTCTTTAATCCCAGCACTCGGGAGGCAGAGGCAGGCGGATCTCTGTGAGCTCAAGGCCAGCCTGGTCTACAAGAGCTAGTTCCAGGACAGAATCCAAAGCCACAGAGAAACCCTGTCTCGAAAAACAAAACAAAAACAAACAAAACAAAAAAAAGAGTGTCTTCCCAAGAGAAGGATCATGGCTTCATTTCCAAGTGCTAACAAAAACCTGTCGCTCCATAAGGTCTACTCTCTGGAGTGTTACACATGATTTTGTTTCAAAAGAAGTTAAATATTTTTTTTTACTATATCTGTAAGATTATTTCTACTATGATATTCAATGACTTATATGGTGTCTCAAGATGAAATTATCTATGAGTTCGGAGTCTCCAACAATTGTAGGTTCCTCAGTAGGATAAGAACTTTAAAAGAACTTGTTCTTGGTATATTTTTATGAAGAATGAGCTCAGAGTTGTATTCTCTGTTCCTCTTTCCCTGTGTCTTCCTCTGTTTTCTGACTGTCTATTGCATGAGCCTGAATTTGTGCTTGCCTGATTGCTGTCTTGTAAGTCTGTCTGTACCTGTGTCTATGTCCATGTGTGTACCTAACATATCTCTTTCATTGAACAGAGAGCTGTAACTAACATTTATAAAGAATTAAGCCACTGAACCCAACTGATGCATATAACAACAGTACCACCAACATTGTTTTTTAAGCAATATTTATATGTTGTGTCAAACATTTATGGTGGATAACCATTTCATATGCCTCTTCCATGCTATATTCATTGTTATGAGCAAGTGGTTATCATACCCATGTACAAACTCACATATATTACTCTTGAGTTACGGCAATGGAAGTGAACAAAATTAGATTATAGCTATGCATTAGCTTAGGCTGTAAAAGTTGATCACATGGGAAATCCAATACAAGTTAGGTTTGTTATTGCATTATTCCCTTAATATCAGGTTAAACAAACAGATTTGAGTACATCGTAGGATGTAATTTTGAGTCTTAAGTGACTTCAAGGTGTATGATTAACTCTGGCTGGGAGGCACAGTAGACACTGTGGTCTCTTAGAATGCAAAAAGATTTTTCATAATAAGGCTTTCTCACTCTGTGTCCTTAAGAATTTGGCAAATGAAGTGGCAATGCTATTTTTAAAATAAAGTTTCACTGTATACTACCCTCCTCAAAATTTTTGCCTTCTCCTTCTACACTTGGTGTAACTGAACAACGTGATTACTGGGTGCAATGCCAGGTCAGAATTGCCATATGCCCACAGTGCATGCAGTTCACCCCTGATAACCAGCACTGGATGTGTGAAATGTTGGTTTTTTTTCATATCTGTAATAAACAGAGAACAAAATTTTGGACTTTAATTTGGATATATAATTTTATAAATTACAATGGCTGAGTTGTTTTCCTTTCGCAATACTCAGGAAAAATTTGGGGGAGTTAGAGGGAATGACATCAAAACAAAACTTCAGACCCTCAAGTTTCCAAAAGGACTGAGACGTAGATAGATAAAAAGAAAAGAGGGCAGCTGGCTTGATCACAAGTCCAGAAAGCTAAAAGAAAAATCTGAGATCTCAAATCTGCAAGCTGAAGATGAACAGAAAATATTGATGATAAAAAGACGTTAAGAAAAGATAACTGATAAATGACCCAGGGAAATCATCTCAAGACATGATAGCTTGAGAAAAGAAAATGATCAGAGGAGTTTGTAAAAGGGACAGGGAATTAAAGGCAGACTCAGACAAAAATGCCACTTTTATATGCCCCTTAAAAGGAAACAGTGTGCTTTCATATATGAAAGATGGCTCGCACCCTTGTTTTCTAAAGGCATTCACTAAGGACAAATGCATCCTTTTCGTATAGGATGCTACCACACTGAGGTTTCCCTCCTTTCCTCCAGGCAGAAAAATAGTAGTAGTGTTTATGTTTTGTTTGCTTGTTTGTTTTCTAGTGATGGGGTTTAAAGTTAAGGCCTTGAGAATCCTAGGTAATCTCTCCAACAAGGAGCTACATCTCCAGGACTTGTTAGGTCAAAGATGATGCATCATTGTGAATTACAGGCTGGCGACAAGCTGAATTCTTACTGATATGACCATGAAAAATTGTCACCTAAGATTCTATTGCTGCCACCGTAACTCATAGTTGGTAGAGGAATTATTATATGTATGTATATGTATATGCACATGTATGTATGATTCTTTGCATTTCTAAAACACCTTATGGTCTAGTAAAGAGTTGAAAGGCCAATAACAAAGCAGGAGAGAGAAATAGGTAGGACTAGCAGGGAGAGAGAAATATGAAGAGAGAAAGGAAGAGAGGAGAAGAGGAGGACATTAAGGGCCAGCCAACCAGCTACACAACAAGTAGCAGAGTAAGAAATAATGAAAGTTATACAGAAATAGAGAAAGGTAAAAGCCCAAAGACAAAAGACAGATAGGGATAATTTAAGAAAAGCTGGCAAGAATCAAGCCAAGCTAAGGTCAGGCATTTTTAAATAAGCCTCTATGTGTGATTTATATGGGAGCTGAGTGGCAGGCTCCCCAAAGTGTACAGAGCAAAAATGAACAACAACATGAAACACAATGTATATTATAACTATATGCAAACAACTGTCAAGCATGGATATGTATATGCAAGATTAATATTCAGTCATGTATATGTATTTACTTCTTCATGTATCTATATATGTATGTAAGTCAGTCTTAACAAAATCGACAGACATTTGGTTTTCATTGCCTATTAATGTTATGATAGTTGCGATGTTTATCTTAGGGGATTACTGCATTTAAAAAGAGTATAGAATGTTATATAAATGATCTATGTCCAGGTATTTTATGTTACTATAAAACAGATATAATGACATAGTTTTATTTTTCTTTTAGTTTTGTTTTTGCATGTGCAGTAAAAGATGTTAAAAATTGTGATCCTTTTTCCCTACTGCATATAAACACAGGCAGAGTTTGTATGTAACAAAACAGACTTATGTGGCCTTATTGTCCCATCATGATTTTGCAATTTGAGGTCATTTTTTGTTTTTGTAGCCTGATCTAGCTTATATGTTTGTTTGGCTTGCTTGCTGATGAATTATATACAATTTAGATCAATTACAGAATATTAGTATTCTCAGTATTTTGGAAGTTATATTTGGTAGGACAATAAGTGAAGAAATTGTCCTCTTGTAAATTTCTGTCATTGAACATGAAGGTACTCTGCGCTTGAGGTCATGTACATACATTTGGATGTGTGTGTAATGTGTGTGTTTTTCTCAGCAATGCTCTGATCTTTCTTCATCATCTAAACCCACAAGCTCTTCTTACTGATTGTGGAGAGATGGGCATCAGTGATGGCGTGGATGCTTTGTAGTCTAAGTAGGGAATTTCTGTCTGTGGTGCCTCAGGAGCGTCTCTGCAATATCTGTTCTTGGGATTTTTCCATGTTTTCTAAGCATTTTTCATTCATCTGGCTCATCCAAGCAGAAATGCCCTTGAGGAATCTATCTTCTGCTCTTACTGAGGCTTGCTTGTAAGAGCCTGGATATCTCTTTCAGTTGTCTGATTTCAGCCTTGCATTGTAACTATGGTTGTTGATAGATTTTGTTTCAAATGGATTCATAAAATAGAAAGGCACAGACAATTCTGATTCCTGGTAATCCATCATTCATTGTAATAAAATGACGAGTGTGAATGTTTCTAATTCTTTTTGCTAATGCATTTTATACATTTTTCTCGTCCTTCTACTTTCCTGGAAATTCTCAAAAGCCCAAACACAGTCATTCACCCCACAGACACATTTCATCTGTGTATCTTTTTGTTTCTTGAACTAGCAATGTTATTAAAAAAGCTGACTAAATTTATTATCTCACTTAAGTCATTTATATTTGTAAGCATCAGGTTTATGGGGACCTAATATTTTTTATTACTATGTAAAAAAAGAAAAAAAGAACAGTACAGTTTCTTATAACTCTCTTGTTTGCCATAGTGCATGATTAAAGGCCCTGGATATCCTGATTGTTCCAACGTGACTAACTACCTCAAAGACCACCATACTCTCCAGAGATGTTAACTTCCCTAGTTGGCTATCAAGATCCCAGAGAATCTTCTAGCGTTTGCTGCCTGCTAATATTAATATGTTAAATCTTCCTATGTTTTCTTATGTTTTAGGATCTTCTTGCCTGTGGCTTCCACCCAGCCTTATTGTCACTTAATGGGCACTTTGAGCTTTCCCACAGGATGCGTTTGACCTTCAAACTGACCACAGATGCTTCTTGCCTTGGCAGTTTTTCCTTCTCCACACATTGTCATTTCTTTCATGGTGTTTTCTGCCAACCAATTCATAACCCATAATTGATTAGTAGTAAAATAATTCACCTCTTCTTAACTCATGTGCAGGTCAGGTAACATTTATGGAGTAAAAGAACAGATTCAACATGGAGAAAATGACTAGTTTCCGTCTCTATACTTACTTTGTTTCAAAAAAATAAGTATGACAATGTTCCTCTCTCTACTCTAATGCTTGGCCTCATTTATGAAATGCAGCCATTTATTTGAGATGGCAATGTTTCCAGGATCATAAAATGCAGAACTCTTTATAGTCATCTCCGTGCCTCTCAGAGCCTGGAGCACTGGGTTATGCATACACTCTCTTCTAAAAAGCCTGTCCTGGCATATGTGAAACTCACTCTCCACCTCCTTCCCTCCTCAGGGCTCTGTTGCAATTCCCATTGTTTCAGCAAAGCTTGTTAAATTGCAAGCTGCTAGCCGCTAAAAGCTAGAGAATCTTGGGCTTTTTTCTCCTACTCTGCTTTCTTCCTCTGTGCTCTCACACATGTTTAATTATTATCCAGAATCGATCACTCTCAAAGAACAGCTTTAGCTCAGGTGCCTGCTCTAATTTCCAGAGCTGTAAATCCAGCCACCTTGCTGACATCCTTACTTAAAATCTCTCCCTCGACGGCTCCAGTTCCACTTGACCACGCATGGATATGTGATTAGACTTCCCACCCACCATACCTAGCGCAGGCTCTTCATGGCTATCTCCATTTCTCAGTGACATCCATGGCTCAGGAAAGATCTTCAACATAATCTTTGGCAGCTCCCTCCCTACTCTTGTATTCAGTTCCCCTCAACTGTTAATATAACTGAGTCAGCTCTCGCTTAGACAGGGCTCAGACATTTATTTCTCTGTAGTCCTTCCTGGCTGGAAACTATGTAAACATGCTAACAGATCTGGTTCCTGGTAAGGACTCCTCTCTCTCTATACCTCTTATTTCACAGAAGGGGTTGGACAGCTCTTAAAGGACTAACACCGTAAGCTACCCCCATCAGGATTCACCAAAACTGTATTGCCTTCTAAAGGCCTCAACCCCAAATGTCATGAATGAATGATATATGGCCTTAAAATCTACTTTAGGGAGTAGACAGCATGAAAAGTCATTCCACACCAGTACTTCAACCAAAATTCCTATGTGGTAAATCGTCCCCTATCTGTCTACATCCAGTCACTTGTTTTTCATCTGCATTTATCAAACCTCCTCTCTGGCTTATTACACAGGAACAAGGGTGAGTTTTATTTAGACCAGGGGTCTAATAATGACATTAGGCACCACACACAACCTGTTTTTTTACTCTTTAAAAATTTAAAACACAATACAATTTAGGTTCCTGTGCAGGCAGGCACTAAGATCTTCAACTTATCTTTAAGTGACCCCCTGCCTCTATCTTGCTACTTTTGTAACAGTGCCATTAGCTAGTAAGGCCAGGTGTCCCAGGGTGCTTTGCCTTCTGTGTAGAATTTTACTAGGCTCCACATTGTGATGGACTTTTCATTCACATTTCAGCTCTGACATCAGTTTGAGATGGAGGTCTCCTCACAGGGAGGGCAACTCTTCTTTTTAAAAGTCCACATTCTTTTAAACATTTTAGAGCATTTAAAATAATAAAATGGGATTCAATTGCTATCTATCCTTGTCATATGTTTAGATCATACGATGCATGGGAGCCAGGTCTTTACCTAGCAGGCAGCACATCTGTCATCAGCAGTACCTAGGAGACTACTCAGCCTTGGCAAAATGATTATGAATATCTGCTTATGTCACACATTACTTTTAGAGATCATTGTATCCATGTTTGACTTTTCCACTACAATATTTTCTTGGAGTACTCATTTTGTTTCTCAGTTACTCTCACATAGTGCCTATAAACTTCATTCATTATTAATATAAGAAAGAAATATTGATTTGATTGCCTAGAAATATCTCTGACAATGTCCATTTGTGAATCCATCAAAAGGAAACTCATATAAAGGGTGTAACTGAAGAATCTAGTTCTGAAGATAGAAAGCATGCAATCCCCACAGGAATTTATAATGCAGGGCTTAATGGTATACAGGCCACTACTCCCGTGTTATTAAGGACAATGCACTCCATCTGACCTGGGGTGACCTAAAATTGTATAGTGCTGTATTTATTTAGGTAGCAGAGGCACTTAAGAAGAAGGATTGTGGCATTGCCGACTAATTTGTGTTTCAGTTCACTAGGGTGGGTTTCATAGCATGTCATAATTCTTTAATAATCGTAAATAATACTCCTTTCAAGCAATTCTTTTTCACATTTCCCCCCTTTACATCCTATTTGGGTCACAGCTATTGAATCATACTGGGGCTGATTCATTTCCTGAGTAGAAAATAAATTGTCCATATTATGAAGGTTAACTGATACATTAGCAGAGGAAAACCTTCTTAGTTGGACCCTGAAGGATGCTTCTCATGACAAAACAAGAAGAAACTCATAGGAAAAACCGAAATCAGCTCATGCTCATATGTCAAGCAGGAAAAGGGGCATGAAATTCAGCATGCATATTTTGAAGTTTAAGCTATGGTACTTCTTACATTTGTAATTTATTTCACTTATTGAATTGAATTATATATTTACTTACCATTAATGTGTAAGAAAGGGTATATATTCAATATAATTTTAACTGAATGTAAAGCAAAAATTTGGCTAAAAAACACTATAAATCTTTTACTTTAGTATTATGATTTTTCCTGCACTGAATGCGAGTGAATGAAAACATGTTATCACAGACAGAAACAGACACATACATGTTCTTAGTGCTTCACCTATCAGACATCTCTCAAATTTCTCACACAATCGTGCTTAGGAACATACTGAAAATAAATGACTGTAGTAGCAAAAGCCTTTGATCCTAGCGTGTGGGAGCAAGAGGCACATGGATCTCTGTGAGTTCAAGGCCAGCCTGCTCTACATAGTGAGCTCCAGGACAGACAAATCTACATAGAGAAACCCTGTCTCCAAGATAACCAACATATCAAACAGACAAACAAACAAGAATTTTAAAAATGAAGGAAACAAATACAAATATATTATTTACTAGAAGATTCCTGTGAAACAGAAGTGTGGGAAACCCACTTACTAGCCATACATTGTTTCAGTTTCTCAACTATGCAGAGTTTTTTTTTCTTTTTCGTAGATGAGATATTTAGAAACAAAGATTTTAGAATCTGTGTTTTATTTGAGTTTCAGTTCAAAAGGAAAGATTTTGTCATAATGCACTTCCTTCTTCAAAGAATGTAGAAAAGCCTTCTGCTTTACTCGTTTTTATTTTGCTGATAAAGTTGATGCATGCGAGGATGGCAGATATCCTGCAAATCATGGGGCAATGCACACCTAATATGAGACTGAACCAGGGTACAGTGTATGCCAGACAGCCTGACCCTAATACTTGGCTCTCATCTATGCTCTGGAGTGATTCCCTGTACAAACAGTCAAGCTCTTTATCAGACAATATTTTTTAATGACTTTGGATTTAGGGGAATATGAACTTTCACAACCAGATTTCAATATTAGATTTTATGTTAGGATTAATACTTGGTAAAACAGAATTAAAATCACTACTACAAATGATCATGCTTTTACCACTGTGTACTTGGAAGAGATAAAAATCAGGGCTAAGATAAAAGCAGGCCATATGGATGATCATTGCTAGGCAATATCTTCTGTATTTGTGGACAGTACACTCTGTAAAAAAGAGCTATCAAAACAGGAAATATGATTCAGCTCTAAAAACTCTCTTAAGCGTTCCAACATCTTACAACTTACTGAAGTCAAGTTAGTAAACATATAGAAATTATGCATAAAATGATGATAGATTGTCATGTTCTACACGTTAATTTTTAATCCTAGTTTTAATTCATTTTATTCATAGCATATAGAAAACAAATTAGCTAAAATATTTGCTTCCTCAAATAATTTTAATTAAATGAGATTTTTCAAATCTATGTACCGAAATATTCAAATCTTCATTGTCAGTGGTATAGTTTCATCAAAGTAATATTGTTAGAAATCTCCAAAAATCACTTTAATTACCTACTCAAGTATCTTAATTCCATTGGCTTTTCCTGTATATCGCATATGTTAAATGAGTGGTCAGATAATCAGAACATTTTTATAATGAGAATAAGTAAGCTTTGTAAAATAGACATTGCTTTCTTTCAAAGAGGAGTAGAATGCAATTTTAAAAAGTTAATGTTGATAGGAGACATCAATAAAAATAGTATAAATTACGTATTGTTTATTAGTGCTACATTAATGGTCAGTTAAAAAACTATAGTAGCCTTCAATTTATTCAATTTTGAAATTACTTAATTCACAAAGTAAATATACCATGTAATAATATTTAGAGTAACTTAACTAATGAATAAACTTTTCCTACATTTGTTTTCTTTTTGTGATTTAGAAATGAAAAAAAAAAAAAACAGCACACCTTTAAGCCTAATCCTTTGGAGGCAGAGGCAGGCAAAATTTTTGAAGTTTCAAGGCCAATCTGGTCTACAGAGTGAGTGAATTTCAGGACAAACAGGGCTCAATCTTAAAACCAAAACCAGAATCAAAATGTAAGAAAGATAAACCAGGAAAATGATTGGAAACTAAAATAAAAATATTATGTATTTATATAATATACAAGAATGATGTCTTTTAAATTTCAATATATTACTTAAAGGTTTGATACTTTGTTTTAGACACAAATTAAAAGCTCTATTGCTTATCACTCTATGGATGTGGACATCACCATGGGTCCAGTGCTGTATTTCTTCATCTCTCCAGAACCTCTAAGCTGCTGCTTGTGAAATCTTTGACAGAAAGAGTGTTATTCAGAACTGGTTAATTGATGTCTCTTTGATTTGTGGTGGACAGGGTTTTTTATTATCTAGATATATTTCTAGATTTATTTATGCTTCCAAAAATATTACTAACAAATCATCAAAAAAAAAAACAGTTTCATTTTTAAGGACTTCCCATGATGTCTTAAAAGGAGGATAAACTGATTAGTTTTTTAAACATTTCTAAGAATGATATATTTTACATGAAAATCTGGAGTCTTATACACTGTGGCTGCCTCCCTTGGTGTGTGCAACCAACAGACCCTTGAAATAAAAGGGCTGAATGATTATTCCATTGTGATCTCATTTCTGGCAGTTTGGTCCTCTTCAGGTTAATGAAACAAATGTATAGCATCATAAACCATTATTCTTTGCATTTGAAGAAATTATAAGTCCTGATGCAAATGTATTTACTATAATAAATTATAAACTGAAATTAATTTTGACATGAAACTTTTTTAGCATATTATACATTTCAAATTAGTATTAATTGAATGATCAAAGGATTGAAAATATTTATTTAAAAGTTTTAAAAATATGAGTACTATGCCATTAATGCCTACAAATTACACTTACAAATCCCATGATCTCCTTGCTCTCAGCAAGTTTACAGCATTCTTCATGAATTTTTATAAGGCTTGTCACTAAATACAGGAATTACCAACATCTAGTTTTCATATGTTTAACTGATCATTAACGGATAATTTCCCTCTCACATGTTCTCTAAGGATAGCACACTTAGAATTTAGTTTTTTTAGATAAACATGGTTGAAGAGTATTTTAATGCCCAGAAGATATGGGTCACTAATTCTTAAAGAGTAGTGTCTGGAGAATGCAATTATCTGAAGGAGTCTGAATGCTTACAGAGCATGATTTACCTTTACCAAACATTTCTGACTATTATCAGTTACAATGATATTTTGAAAATATAGCTGCTGATTGTGAGTTTCTCCTTTATTCCCCACTAGTCACCATTGTAGAAAATTCTCTGGGCCTGTGGAATTGAAACAGTTGTGTCATGGCCTGTGACACAAGGGTTCTATGCTATTATTTCCAACTGATCTTCCCCTTTCCCTACAAATGTTAGTACAAATGGTAAGAGTTAGTATAAAATCCAGGGCACAATCACCTTTTATTTATCTGCAGCAACTGTTCATCCATTTTTTGTCATGAATGACCATACGAAGAAGAGAAGTGCAAAAACTGTAACTACAAATCATAAATAGGCTTATAAAATCATGTGTACTTTGTACTAATCTGATGAATTCTAAAGCAATTATAACTTATTAATCTGTCTTTTTGATATTGTAGTACAATATCCATGAAAATAAGAAAATGAAGGCATCCTTGATTTACAAACAGGTTGTGTTTTGCAAATTCATTTGCAAGCCTCTGTTAGAGTCTGAAACTTATTTCTTTGTACAACCTTTGTGATTAATATGTTTAGAAAACCAAACCAACCTGTGCAACTCTGCCTAGAGCAAATGGAATTAAAATGAAACACCATGATCATTCTAGATCCTGGCTATTATTTACCCAACTACACATTTGTAAAATAGCTTCCGGTTTCAAATTTGCAAATTGGAATGCTTGAATATGTTTTTGTTTGTATTATTTTTGCTTTTTTTTTCCTTCCACATCTCAAATTCTACAGAGTTCTCCAGGCTTTACATTTGGAAACTCATTCTTTAATAATGTGAACTGAGGACCTTACTCAATATTTAAAAACACCTCTCAAGAAAATAGAAAGCTTTGCCAGAAATATAGATATCTCAAAATGTAATGACTTCCCTCAGACAAGTTTTTATAGTGAACCAAATCATGTGATTATTTTGCTATATCTGCATTTTTTTCAAGAAATAAATCCACAGTTCTCCCTAATTTCACAAAATAGTAAAAGCCTTGTTTTCCCTTCTCAAAACGTTGATATGAAGTTTTATCATATTGCATAATATTATCATTATCAAGATTAATATAATAAATACTTGATTACATGAAGTTACTTAATACTGAAAATCAAATGTATGTATTTTGTCAGATATAAAAAGCGCTACCTCAAGCTAGTATTCTTTATCCAAGCTACATATTTAACTAATTTATAGCAATGGGCTTAAAAGCAGAGTAGTGGGTTCTTTCATATGTTTGAAAAGTTACATAGAAAGAAATTCATGAGGTCCTGATTTTTCTAAGATACTTTTCTAGTGTAGCAGAATATACTATACTTATACATTATGGTGCTGAAGAGTATAAGCAGATTCCTAGCCCTTATGGATTTTACAATTTATGTTTCTCATATATATACATATACATATATATTCCCTCTACTTTCTTATGTTGATACGTCCCATGTTTTTCTTGGCCTTGTCTTCTGATAAGGTAGACCCATTAAATCATTAAGCACAAGCAGAATTCCAGTGTCATCAGTTTCAATTGTCTTATTCAGCAGAGACTCAAAAAAGATGCTTGGGGAGATGGGAACTATTTAAGGCATAGTCTATTTTGTCAGCACAGATTCCAGCAGGCACCCACTGTGTCCTTGACACTGAGAAGGATGAGGGTTATTGCATTTGTCTTTTCAGATGCTGGGTAAAGTTCTGTCTGCATATTGTAAAATGGGATTCAAAGGACACTGAGTTTAGAGATAGAGACTAAAAAGGCTAGAGAATGGGGTGCTCAGAAATATTTCTATTGGATGATATTATTCGAGTGTAAGAAGCCAAAAGTGTTGCATGATGCTTTATAAACAGTGAAACACATCTCCTTTTATACATTTTCTCAAATTCGCATAGAATTGAGACAATAGTAAAATGCAAATTCTTCAAAGCCTTATTTAGAAGAGATGTAGAGAAACATTGCTATATCTATTAGTGAAGGAGAAATTACCCTCATAACAAAAATTTAACCTGTTATTAAGAGTTCTGAATCTGAGTACATCAAGATCTAAGAGCATCATGACCTAGAACTGCCTCCTTTGACTTTCAAGATAGAAATGTTTTATATCTGCTTTTTGTTTGTTTGTTTTACTTATTAAATAAATTATTTATATTTCTCCATTTGTGAGTTTGGGAGTGGGTGCATGCCACATGTGGAGAGGAGACACAGATTTCATTGTGGGAATCTGTTCTGTTTCGTTTTCTGGCCATCCAGACAAATAATTATACAGAAGCAATAATTATTACAATACTACTTGGCCTATTAGCTCAGGCTTTTTATTAACTAAGTCTTACATCTTAAATTAACTCATTTCTATTAATCTGTTTGTTACCAAGAGACTGTGACTTACCAGGTAAGGTTCTGACATCTTCCTCCTTCGGCAGCTACGTGGCATCTCACGGGCTCTGCCTACTCTCTCTATAATCTCTTCCATCCTGGCTATATTCTGCTAAATCATTGGATCAAACAGTTTTATTCATCAACCAATAAAAGCAACACATATACAGAAGGACATCCCACATCACTCTACTTATAAAACATCAATGATATTGTGTAGTATTTATGTATTGTTCTGAAAAAGAACAGTATTGATTTTCTGTATAGATGTAATGGGCTTGAATACTCTCACTAAAATTTCAAGAGAACAAACACAAGAAAAGAATAAAACAAACCACAGATGAAAGTTTGAGAACTGTTAAAAATTAACATGTGTATTAATATTTTTCAATTATGTATAATGGTCTCAAATCATTAGAAGATGATTGAGGAATGGCTCTATCTGATTTATCATTTCTATTTCAAGAAATTGAAAGAGTGTTTAGGTAAGATTTGTCTACTCATTACAAGATTATAATTGTGACATTGTATTATATCATTGACCTGAAAGTTTAATTCTATACATAACTGATGCTTCATTATCAATAACCAATGACCTGGTATTCTTTTCCCAGATCCTTGAACCAGCATTTGTACTTGCATTTTCATGTGTTTTAGTTTAATAACCATATGTATATATATATAGTATTTAAAATCATATATGTCTGTAGAAATATGCATATATATAAGCATACTGTACATGTCTTTGCATTATTGTCTTATTTTGCTTACCATAACATTCTCATTTTCATGCTGTTATGTACAGCAAAAATTCTTTTTTGGGGCCAAATTATTCTATGATACTATGCATATGCCTCACTTTAACCATTCTGATCTAAAAGCCAGTATCTTTCCCAGTCATGGTCTAGTACACTGGAACTGTAAAACACAGTAAAAAAAAAATCTTCCTTTTATTCAAAATTATATTTATTTGCAATTGTGTATGTCTCTGTGGGCTATAGCACACATATGACATTAGAGGATATTTTGGGGGAGTTATTTCCTCTTTCTACCATGCAGAGTCCTGGAATTGAACACAGGTCATCAGAATTGGCAGGAAGTGCTCAGATGCACTGACCTTTCTTTTTAAAAATGTATTTTAGAGATTACATTATTGTGAGCGAAAGCTAACCTATCCACTATAATAGATGGTATCACATGGATTTGCTTTCGATCTCATTATTGATTACTGATGGCAGAACATATATTCTTATATCAGTTGCCATATTATAGATTCTTCGAAAAGGTCATATCCAATATCATATCTAATATTCATATACAGTGGATAACACAATATCTGTATTAATATGGGCTGCATTGATTGGTTTCAGTGGGAAAAGAATAAACAATATTAAGAAAGACAAAATAACAGGTGGCATGAGTCTAGAAGGAAAATATATTTGGGAGGGCCCCAGAGGGGCTGCAGAGAGTAAAGAGTTGTATGAAGGTTACAATGTATTGTACATATCAGTGAATTTTTTAAGGAAAGAAAGTTATCTAAAAGTGCATACTTAAGTTCTTGGCCCCTTGATTTATTTCAAAAAATGTATGGGTGTGCTACTGAATTGTAAGAGTATCTAGCCAGGCAGTGGTGGTACACGCCTTTAATCCCAGAACTCAGGAGGCATTGGCAGTCAGATCTCTGTGAGTTCGAGACCAACCTGGCCTACAAAAGCTTGTTCCAAGACAGGTACCAAAGCTACAGAGAAACCCTAATAGAAAAACAAAAACAAAAAAGCTTCTAATATACTTTGGGAAGTAATCCTTATGATATTTATGTTTTTAAATATTTTCTTTATGTCCTCTGGGCCTGTTTTCACTCTGTGAGTCTTTCCTTCATATGCAGATTTTACATTGGCTATGTTTCTGCTTGTCTAATTTTGGTTTTCTTGTTTTGATGTTGGTGTCATATCTAGGAAATCTTTGCCAAAATAATAGCTAAACTTTTCCCTTGACATTTTTTTCTAGTTTACTTATAACATGTCACTTCAAGTGCAATGTGTTATCTTCATTTCTATTTAGATGAATGGTAATTAGATTTTTTATTTACTCTATATGATTTCTTTACTTGATTACAGCCTTTTGTAAATCGAATTTTAGTAATGGTCTGATACATTTTCAGAAGGCAGGTCAACCTTAATCCCTGCAGAGCTATGTATTTGTCCGGATCCAGTATTATCTAACCAGAATGTATTCTGAAACTTAAAATTGATTCTCTACTTATTAATTAATTAGAAATGTGATGTTTCTCTTTACCTAATAAGTGTGGCTCAAATAAAGCTATGCTTCCATAAATGTTTTATGAACTATTAAAATTCTATTTTTATGCTGTTTTTGAAATATTTTAAAATATTTATTTCTAATATTTTAATTACATATATATGTGGCTATGTGCATATAAGTTCTAGAACGCTAGGAGCCTAGAGGTGTTAGATTCTCTGAACATGTAATTATATACTGCCATGAGACCTCTAAAATGGTTGCTGGGAATCAAACTCATGTCTTCTGGAAGTGCATCAAGTCCTGAGTCATTTCTCTTGTCTACCTTTTATGAACAATTAAGGAAGAAGAAAATATTATAATTTTCTCATATGTGAGTAAATAATATAAAGATGAATAGTTCCTGGTTTTTGAGATGAAAATTAGCAAGTGTAATATAATTCTCAAGTCTAGAAGCTGAGTAAAATTCCTATTTGATTTCCGTTGTTATGAGGAGTATTCATACAAAGCATAATTTAACTGATGGGTGCCACACATGAAGAACACAGATGTTAAGCATGAAACTGATGAAATTTTAATTGGTCACGCATATTCTCTTCCCCTAGATGAACAAACAAAATTACACCAGAATATTGTATAATGGATCTAGATATCTGTGTCTATCATCCAACAGAGTAAGCAGGCTCTACCTCCACAGAGTAATTAAACAATATTTTTACTGCAAAAAAATGAATTTCCACTGTGAACTATTCTTTGTATATTTTAATTTCACATTACTTTTGTGTGACTTGTGTATTATAGTTAATATGATTACTTCATTATAGCTGCTCCAGATACTACTATCTTATTTAAAATTAAAAATATTGAGCTTCCAAACATATGCATAGACTGTGTCCCTGTATATAGTAATTTGAATATAATAATGTAATTATAAATCATGTGAATAATTGTAATTGTTACATATAGCAAAATAATTTTCAAATGTAAACTTTTTTTTTCAAAAATCAATAACCTGAACTTAAAAGATGTTCAGAAAATTTAGCTTACAGATTTTCTAATCTGGCATTTTTATTTTGAACCCTTCCACTCAGCAATAATCCAGATTCCCATACTGAGCAGCATTCTGTGGTGTGAGCAAACCATTGTTTGTTAACCATACCTGGGAAAGGACATATGATCTATGTCCCCATCCAGGCTATAACTAATAACTCTGTCATCAACAGTTGTGTACAGGTAAAGGTGGAAACATAAGTTTTCATTTGTCTGGGATCAGTGCCCAGCAGTGCAATTGCTGGGTCATTTGGAAGGGCTAGGAGGTTTAGAACTCTGTCATTTTTAAGTCCAGAGCACCTTGTATGTCTGATGCTTTACTGATGAAAGCTACTCTTATGGCTCAACACAAGATCCAGCTCAGCTTCTGGCCTCTTTTCAAACACTCTGAAACCAGACTTCATAAAAGCCATCTAGGTTTTGAGATATCTCATAAAAAATCTATACAGTGCAGTTCCAATTCCTTCACACACACACACACAAATTGCTTCCACCACCACTACTACAATATCAGGTTTTTGTTGGATATATCCTACAATTCCAAGCCGCATAATTCTACCTAGTGGTGATAGTAATCTAGATTTATGAAGAAGTATTTTCAAAACAGATTATTGCTCATGTTCTCTTCACACAAGAGCTTTACGTAGGTGACACAGGTACAGAGTACACTCTCAGAAATGACAAAATGATCTCTGAAAAAAAGCAGAAAATTCATCTTCAGGAATCTGAGGACTTAAAGACTAACCTCATCATTCTTCTTAAACCCTTAAGAAATTCTCCAGGCTAGTGTGACACAGTGATAGATGACCCTTTGTTGTTCACTAATATTGGACAAGTCTGAGAGAAGATAGAAATGTTCCAGGGTCAAATGTTGCTAACGTTCAAGCCTCCAAATGCTATAAAAACAGTTGTGAAGATAAATGAGGATTAGCTTGGAAAAAAGTGGTAGGACAACAAAGACAGTCAATCATGGTTTTCTTCAGCTCACAATGCATAAATAGTTCTTAAGGTTTCTTGAAAATAAATGACGTCTTCATTGAGAGCAACAATAATTTAACACTATGGAACCATGAGAACATGTGTATATTTTTCAATTAAAACAGGTTTTAAATTTCAAATTTTCCCAGTCATGTGGAAAATCATATGTTTCTTATACATTGTCATTCACCATGACCTTATTTTAAATGTGTATTTATTATTCTACATATCATGAAATAATTATAATTCTTAGTGAATATCATTAGAAATACATTTATCATATAGATAAGGTATAGCATATCTGCATCCATAAATACAATCAATAAAATTATTTATTTAAAATACATATATACTTTTAAAATTGGAAGCTAACAAAAATGATAGTATATAAAGCTATCACAATAAAGTCAAGGCTGTTAAATTTACTGCTGGAAAATACAGTGAAATATATTTGCTTGTTACTATTTTTTTTGGCTTTTGCAATACAAGGTCCTTAAAATAAAGGAATGAGAATAAAGAGTGGAGTATAAAGAGGCTAACTTTATTAACACTAGAGTCACCTCTATCTCTTTTAACAGTATTGTCACAGGCTGCAGAGAACTGATCTGCAAGCACTGGCATACATTAAAGATGGCAGTAGCTTCAATAAGTCTTCCTTATACCAATAATTTGCCTTAGAGTCTACTTCTCAGTGAAAACAAATGAAGGATGTGTCATTGTAGCAGTTCCTTTTCATGTTTTCCACATGCCTGCAATGCTGTAAGTTTCATGTTTTACCAAGGATTATTTTAAAATGCTTATTTTTAGGGGTTGGAACATAAATATATATATATATATATATGTGTGTGTGTGTGTGTGTGTGTGTATGTGAACTATTCAATATGTGTATATGTGTGTTTGTATATATTGTATAGTTCTGTATTTATATATTCTGATGGTACCCTATATGTGTATTCCTATACACATATATCTCATTTGACAATTTTCTAATTTGGTGGATGTTACAGAAACATATATCTTGAAGTACAGAGACTAAGCATCTCTAGATTGTCCTCATGTGGGACACTTGTGTCACATCCTTTCTCACCTAAGCTTGAGAACCACTCTGGAAGTGTGAGGAAAGATTGTAAGAGGAAGTGACCAGGGTGAACTTGGAGGAAACAAAATCTTTAGAATAGTACCTGGTAGCTGTACTCTTGAGTGTGAGTATCTGTGTTTGCATGCAGAAGACTTTCACAGGGGAAGCCAGTGAAAATCCCAGGATTAGTGGGAAATACTCAAGGGACCCACCCCTGATATGGGATTTGTTGATAGTTGATGGTTTCTGTGGGGAAAAGAACCAGTTTCCTTTAAGAACGTGAGCTCTGAGCCGGGCGGTGGTGGCACTCGGGAGGCAGAGGCAGGCGGATCTCTGTGAGTTCGAGACCAGCATGGTCTACAGAGCTAGTTCCAGGACAGGCTCCAAAGCCACAGAGAAACCCTGTCTCAAAAAAAAAAAAAAAAAAAAAGAGAGAGAGAATGTGAGCTCAGAAAGTGTGTGTGCTCCCATAGCTGGCCACACACATGTGAATACAATTGGAGTCTGGATTTAGTGGGTTATAAAACCAAAGAGGATATGAATGGAAAAGGTAACATCTTTGTGAATCTAGAAGGAATTGGGATGGACATGGTGTGAACATGATCAGATTGCATTGTATGCATATGTAAGTCTCAAGGAACTAATAAAAATATCATGTTAAAAAAAAACCATTCTAAAATAAACCATAGACTTGAGGAGTATGTAGTCTCTTGTCATGCAAATATTTGAATATGTAATTATAATACTTTTAGAGAAACATCTAATGAATATGAACAGGGAAATAAAAATAGTTAATTGAGCGATATAATATAAATTTATATAATAAATGTATGATGTGTTATAACTATTATAAGAAAGTGTTAGGTAGATAGATAGATAGATAGATAGATAGATAGATAGATAGATAGATAGATAGATGATAGATAGATGATAAAGAAGGAAAAGATCCAGTGTTGTCATTCACCATAAATTCAAAAAAATTGACATGCTTTCAGAACAATATGGTTTTTTGTAGCAATAACATTTTTTATGTTAAATGTATCTTTTCCATTCAAAATTTTTCACTTCCTCCCCTCCTCCCATTTTCCTCCCTCTCCCTTACTCACCATCCTCCCTCCCCCTCCAGCCTTAAGATAGGGCAGGGTACCCTGCCCTGTGGGAAGTCCAAGGTCCTCCCCACTCCATCCAGGCCTAGGAAGGTGTGCATCCAAATAGACTAGGGTCCCAAAAAGCCAGTACATGCAGTAGAAACAAGTCCCAGTGCCATTATCAATGGCTTCTCAGTCAGCCCCCAATGTCAGCTGCATTCAGAGAGTCCGGTTTGATTACATGCTCATTCAGTCCCAGTCCAGCTGGATTTGGTGAGCTCCCATTAGATCAGTCACACTGTCTCAGTGGGTGGACCATCCCCTCCCGGTCCTGACTTCCTTGCTTATCTTCTTCCTCCTTCTGCTCTTCAACTGGACCTTGGGAGCTCAGTCCAGTGCTCTGATATGGGTCTCTGTCTCTATCTCCATCCATCGCCGGACCAAGATTCTATGGTGATATTCGAGATAATCATAAGTGTGATTATGGGGCAAGGCCAGTTCAGGCCCCCTCTCCTCTGCTGCCCAACGACCTAGCTGGGGACATCCCCGTGGACTCCTGGGATCCTCTCTAGAGCAAAGTCTCTTGCCAACCCTAAAATGGCTCCCTTGATGTAGATATCTTCTTCCCTGCTCTTATATCCGCCCTTCCTCCATCTCAACCCTCCCACTCCCCCAAGTTCTCACCAATCCTTCCCTTCTCCCTTCTCTCTCCCCCTCTCTCCTTCCCCCAACCCCTTCAACACCCCTACCCCCACCACTATGCTCCCAACTTTTGCCCAGCGATCTTGTCTGCTTTCAATTTCCAGGAGGATCCATATATGTTTTTCTTTTGGTTACCTTGTTATTTGGCTTCTCTAGGCTTGTGAACTATAGGCTCAATGTCCTTTGTTTATGGCTAGAGTCCACTAATGAGTGAGTACATACCATATTCATCTTTTTGGGTCTGGGTTGTCTTACTCAGGATAGTGTTTTCTATTTCCATCCATTTCCATGCAAAATTCAAGATGTCATTGTTTTTTACCGCTGAGTAGTATATATTCCACACTTTCTTTATCCATTTTTCCATTGAGGGGCATCTAGATTGTTTCCAGGTTCTGGCTATTACAAATAATGCTGCTATGAACATAGTTGAACAAATGCTTTTGTAGTACGATTGGGCATCTCTTGGGTATATTCCCAAAAGTGGTATTGCTAGATCCTGAGGTAGGTTGGAATCCTACTGAATGGGAGAAGATCTTAACCAACCCCACATCAGACAAAGGTCTGATCTCCAAAATATATAAAGAACTCAATAAATTAGACATTAAAATTCTAAATAACCCAATTAAAAAATTGGGTACTGAACTGAACAAAGAATTTTCAACAGAAGAAGTTCAAATGGCCAAAAGATACTTAAGGTCATGTTCAACTTCCTTAGTGTTCAGGGAAATGCAAATCAAAACAACTTTGAGATACCATCTGACACCTGTCAGAATGGCTAAAATCAAAAACACCAATGATAGCCTATGCTGTACAGGATGTGGAGTAAGGGGGAACACTCATCCATTACTGGTGGGAATGCAAACTTGTACAACAGCTTTGGAAATCAGTGTGGTGGTTTCTCAGGAAATTGGGAAGCAATAACATTTTTAAAATACTTAAAGTATAACAGAAAAAAATAAAAATTGTGGGTTTTTTTAAAAAGTAATAAAAATATTATAAAATAACATATATTAATAGTATTTGTAGCCAAATACATATGTAACAATAATTTCACTACATAAAGAACATTCAAATAACATATTTGATGAAATAAATGCAGTATTTTCTTAGAAATAAAGATGTAAAAATCTGCAGGTTACTGAGACTTAAAATAATCTTTAGAATTTTTCTAGTACAAAATAAGTGAAACTGATTTTAAAAACTACCAAAGAAAAACTATTATTGAAGTTATTGTTGAATATTCACATAAAGAATTCAAAAGAATTCACTCATAAGAACAAAGATTGATTTTTATTAAATTTTGTACTATCTGTATAGCATGCTTATTGATTTTTGCATCAGAATAGCTCAAAAATGAAAATTTAAAGTTAAAAATATCGCTGATGTCTGTATCACAAAACACTAGCTACTTGGAAAGAAATATAAAGAGTTAGATTTTTATAGGAAGGTTTTCGTGTTGCTACTGGATAGGAAAAATATGAGTAGCAAATTGTTTATTTTTATTAGTTTCATAAACAGCTGAAATAAGGTATGCAGATACCTGAACCCAGCATGCTAACTTTATTTTATAATAAATATATAAGCAATAAATACTAATTCATTTCTGAGCCAAGATTTTCATTCTTTCACAGAATAAATTTGCTATTCTTAAAAAGATATAATGTTATACATCTGATTAATCACCTTGTATAAAGAAATCATGATCTATGCAAATCTGATTTTCTTTATAAAACCTATCATCTGGACATCATTAAACTTCTTGGGTGAGCTTTTAATGCAGTAAGTGTTCTCAACAACCTTCCAAACACAAGGTTTTCAATACACCTGTCTCTAGTGAAGGTGAAGGAAGCAGACAACATCCCACTTTTTCAGATCCAGAGAAGCTGGATAGAGAAGGTCTGGTTCAGAATCTAGGACTGAGATGTATGTCCTTAACCAGAAAGGCACAATTCTGAGATATGCTGTGGTTATATGTAATACGTTAGAGAACAAAAATTGAGTCAGACTGTATTAATTTATAGCTCTATGGTGCTATTTTGCTATTTTATTTAATCTCCTATTTCATCTCTGACAAAATAAAATAAAATGCATCGTCTTGATATTCTTAAATATTATTAATCATTAGTTAATAAATTATAGTATGTGATTTCTTTTATCAATAGTCACTTAATTTTCAGAATTTTTAAAGGCTATGACTTTAATCATATGGATCATATGGACCTGAGTTTGTACAAACCTTTAGGGAAGTGATATGGGCAAACTGAGATTTGCAAAAAATAAAATCTTAGAATGTTAAAAGTTATTAGGAAAAGTCACCTCCTTTTAAATAATAATAAAATATGATAAGAAGGGTTCTGGGGAGATGGCTCAGTAGATAAATATTTGCTGTGTAAACACAAGGAACTTAGTTCAAGTCCTCATGCCGTCTAACAACAAGGCTTATAATTCCAGCACTGTGTGGGCAAAGACAAAAAGATACTAGATATTTGTTTGGCCAGTCAACCTAGACAAAATGGTGAGCTTCAGAATCAGACAAAGACTTTGTCTCAAGCAACATGGAGAATGATGACGATACACCGACACCCAGTGTCAACCTCTGGCTTCCACACACACTGGCACAGGTGAATGTAGACACACCAAGGCATACAACACAGCTGTGCACACACCACACACAGTGACATACACTACATAGACACACTCATACTGCGGCACACACTGCACACACAATAAATATAAACACACAACTGTATCAGTGAGTTATCTCAGTGGGTAAAAGCTTTTGCTGCCTTAGCTCGATAACTTGAGTTCAATCCCCAGAAGCCATATGGTAGAAAGAAAAAGCACACCACCCAAAATTGTAATCTGATCCCTATAATTGATCCGTGAAACACAACACCTGTGCCATACACAGTACGTTAAAAATATATAAATAAATAAAAATAAAAAGAGCATAAGGTCATTCAAACAAACTCTATCTTTAAAATACTTTTTTATTCATGCATTTGACATTTTCCCCTACATATATGTATGTATACCATGTGTTTTCTTAGTGCCCATGAACCTCAGAAGCAAACATCAGATCGCTTATAATTAGAATTGCACTACCATGTGGTGCTGGAGAAGAGATTCATCTACTGTATAGGAAATACAAGTGCTTTTAATCACTGAGCCACTTCTCCAGCCCTTGGACATTGAATGAAAAATGCCCTCCTGCTAAACTCGTGTTTTCAAGCAGTTGGTGCTGCAGTTTGGAGAGATTATGAACAATTAGGACATAATACTTATTAGAGGAAATACATATTTCTGGGGGAGGGGTTGAGATTTGAGAATTTGTAGATTTGACCCACTTCCAATTTGCTCTCTCTGCTTCTTGCCTATAGATGCATATAGCTGTCAGGATCTCTGTCTGCCTGCTGCCGTGATACCTGTACGCACTCATTATTGACCATCCCTCTAGAACCATAAGATATAAATCTAATCTGTTTCATCTGTAAGTTACTTTTGTTCATGTTGGTTTATTATAGCATAAAGATGAACTGAAACAAACTCAAAATATTATGAAACATTTTTATTGCTCCTTCCAAATCAACAATGCTGGATTTTAGTATAGATTTTTCGTTTTTATAATTTTTTATTATTTTTTATAATTTTAAACATTTTCATTTTTATAATTTATATACTAAGAATAATGAGGCAAACTTTCATTTTTCTCCTTTGATGATTGTTTTAAATAATGCAACTGTTTTTTATTGAACTTTTATTAGTATGAAACTAAATGATAGATTTCAAGTCGACTTGAGAACTTACCTCCAGAGGAATATTCATTCTGTCGTGTTTGGCAGGATTCCTTGATTTCTTCACAGATCTAAACTTCTTCCCGGTTGTCTAGCTTTCCATTCAGTGTCCTCATCCCTTTGTGTCACGCAAGTTTAAGGTTACTCAGAGATTCGATTGTGTGAATTTTCAAAGCTTGAGAGAGTATAATTTTGTTAACAGTTCTTTCCAGCACTGGGTGATCTCAAGGCAACCAGCATGATGAGGAATTGACTTTCAGATGTTTTAGCAGAATACAGGTTCCAGAAGTAGCGGTGATTTCAGCTTCCCTTAGCCTGCCAGTTGAAGATATATTGGAAACGATGTGCTATTTGTGCAGCTCTCCATAAAGGTGTAAAGATTATACTTTTAGGCATATTGACTTGACAACCCCAGCTTTACTTTGCATAAAAATAATCACACATTGAGAGGAAATAAACACTTTAGGGACCAGAAAACACATAGAACAAATGTTGTTCCTTAAGTCATGCTTCAAAAAGTCAAATGAAATTTAAACAAAGATGCCACAAATAGTAGCTGAAAATTATATAATAATGTGACATAACATAAAACATTGATGTTAGCTTAATATTTTAAAAAATAAACATTTTTCTTTAGTAAATCCCATTCTATTCTTATGTACTTATAAGCTGAAATCTATTTTTGCATTTAAGAAACAGCTCAACAAGAATATATATTTGACACTAAAACAGAAGAGTAAAACTTTTCTATTTTTTCTGGTCTCAAGCTTATAAGAAAATTTTAAACCACAGTTAATGTCAAAAATACAATCTTTATAGTTAAGATATAACACTGAATATACAAAACATAATATTTCAATCATTGAAAATTCTGAAAAACACAAACTAACCAGTTCCAAAGCCATACTGAAAAATAATAGGATTTTCTCACAGACTCAGATTCCTGTTCTCATTGTAGTTATTGCATTTATATGACTATGGAATGAGAAGCAACCTTGAAATTTTTGTATTAGATAGAAAGAAATATAATTCTTTTTCTTATTAATCATTTGAAATGATACAAACCTATGATTAGTAGCCAAATCAGAAATGTTTAAATGAAATCCTGTAAGATAACATAATTTGGTAGTCATTGTGTTGGACTTGTATACCTGTGATTTATTTTTAGGGTATCAGCTACTTGTTTTCTGTGTTTTTAAGGTGCCTTTAACTTCATGTTAATGGGTAGCGGGGCTTTCACAGTTTCTGTCAAACTTATTTTCATGACTCTAGTCCACCAATTTAATATAAGTTTCCAACTCTTAGAACACAACCCTGAAAATCATGCAAACAGTTTTAAGTATATTTTTTCAAACCCCATCAAGTTCTTATTTGCGGGGGAGAGGGGCGGTTGGCTGCTGTATAATTTTATCTTATGTCATCTGTAGTTCGGTAAACTGAGAGTGTCTTTGACAGTTTATCTTTTTACTAAAAGGTTACATGTTCCTAAAATGTCAAAGCATGTGTTTCTATTAAAAGGGCTAACTGCAGAAAATATTAATACTACTATCAGTACAAAAGAATTATGGACACATGAATAATTAAGATTTATATAAAGATACATATATATATTACAAGTTTATGCTATAACTTCACACCAATAAGAACCTAAAGCAACAATATCCCTCTACTCAGAATATTTTGTTGTAAAAATAATGAGAGTTTCAAAAAGAACAAAAATAATAGGAAATTGTTAGCAACATTATGCTTTGGTGCATGAAATATTTTTCTCAAAGCTAAATAAGTAAACTGATATTTTAAGGCTTATATAGTGTGATGTGGCACACAAGAGTTTTTGATCACATAGGTATAATTGATAGACTCACATATGTGCCCCATCTATAATGATGACATGTTCTTAAGAATTCAATGAGTTTATAGCACCTACCTCTGCTTGCCAGGGTGAAATCTATTGTGACTTTACTATCACAGAGAATAAGAGTGTATAAAATGTAGCATTCATCAAGAAGGGCACTGGAGAGGACTAAAAGCGATTCAGAGGGCATGTGAAGACAAGTCAGATTTGATTTTTGTATGACTACTGGGTCTAACCAGACTAGTGTGATCAGAAGATCTGATGCCATTTTTGTTCAGATTAGAGCTCTTCGTAGTTGGCCTGACCTTTAAAAAAGCATAAGACTACAACTTGTATATTGACCTTTAATCAATAATAAATAAGGCATAAAATGATGTGGTATTTCTCTACATATTTAGATAACCTTCATCTAGTGTATGAAGAAAAGGCACTAAGTGGACATTCTGTCTTCCCCTTCAGAGTATTTTTAAAGGATATCCATGCCACCTTCATCCACACACAGCCCTTCTACAATATTACTGTCTATTTTATGGCACCATTTAATAAACTCTTTCCCCTCTCCTTCTGCCAGAGTTAACACTTCCCTAGAGAGATGTAAGTAATTAAGTGTGTGAATTCAAAGGGGCTCCCTGCAGGGCTATAGGCGTCATGCTAAGCAAGAGTAAATAGAAATTGTTTGAGATGTCAACAATTAGAGCAGACAGAGTCAATAAAAGCTCTGAGTAAGATAAGCCACTAACACCCACCCCAGATTCTTTTTGAGAGTAAATGGCATCTTTATCTTTATAAGGAAGATTTTTTTGTGATTCTCTGTGAGCATGCAAATGTTTCCAACATATTCTTCAATCTAATTTTAGATATTTTGGATGTTACATTAAAATCCCTACATGTTTTGAACAGATATAATTAAATGCTATTTAATGTGACCTTCAAAATGAGACACTTCAGTAATTTACTGTAGCTCATTGCGCAATGCCAAGTCCAGAGCAGTGATTACACCAAATTGATCTCTTGACATTATTCCCTGCACTTCATTTTCAAAGTAGTTGTTCTTTTACACATGCATATCAACCAAAAATATTGCAAATCAGGGGAGCACTTTACAAAACTGTCAGATAAATCCATCCTTCTTTAATGCTTAATTCACTTGAAATTTGAAGCCTATAGATTTGATGGTAATCTAAATGAGTATAATTACTCCTCATTTTAGGTCTTCTAAAAATGATTCTTCTTGTTTTAAATTACTCAATTTGCATTCACCTCAGTATGTATGAATGACATTTGTTGTTCAGAAGCCCAATTTAAACAGAATCCAATTTAATAAACTCCTAGGTGGAACTTTGACATTTCTTGAAACTTCAGAGTTATTTCATTTCCTTTTTCCACATAATTGTATTTAAATATCTTCTTCATGGGTTCGCTTGGAGGATGCAGGAGAAAATAGAAAAAAAATTATAAGGGTTAACCTTAAAATGAGAATTTGTGAGATCAAATTCACACAACAGTGCCTTAGCTCATGCTACATTGGGAAAATATAGTTGACTATTTTAATATATGAACTCTTAGTCATTTAATGTATCTCCAAAGCCATGCAAGAGCTCAGTGTCATATTTTATTCTTTCACTCATTCAGTTGAGACATATGTCTCCAGAAAACACTTCACTAGCACTTCTGAAAGATATTATTCATTTTGTAAGCTATAAATAGGCAGGCATGAAATGAAACACTGAAAAGAAGCCATCGTGTAATAATTTAATATCATTAGATCCCACTTGGGAAAAATATATATCTGTCTTTAAAAGTAACCTGATCAAACAAATCAAATGTATGCCTTAATAGCTTTAAATCTTCTCAATTTCTCTGTATTGTGGTTTAGTGATTTAGTATTTCCATGTTTTCTTAATGACACACATGTTTACTAAAACTAAAACATCATTTGCTGCATTTCAGTGACTGTTTTATATATGTTCTTTTCAGTAGCCCCATAATAACCCCAGTTATATATTTGTTTACTTCATATCCATGAAAGTAATTAAGAACACATTTCTGGAAATTTAACCAGTACTATATGCAATAAATGTCAGAACCAAGTGTTAAACAGCGAATTGAATGTTTGCTGCACTTCCATTCATTTTCACATTGCCTCACAAATAGAAAAAAATTAGTAAGTTCAGTTTATGTTCAAAGTGTCAACTCTGACTTTAAAAACAATCAACAGTTACTTTGTAGGCAGTTATGTCCCTTGCTATATCCTTAGATTTTAACACAAATCTTCTATTCACTTAGACTATTCTTATCACCCTTTCCATCTCATTTCTCACATCACACTTCCTTCTACTACTTAATCCTTCTTAGATTAAATCACTGACTATATTGAGCAAATTGCTTTTAATTAAAAAAATAGAGCAGAATAGCATCTGTCTTTGCAAGTGTTCTATTGTTGTGAAGAGACATCATGACCATGGCAACTCTTATAAAGGAAAACATTTAACTGGGGCTTGCTTACAGTTTCAGAGGTTTAGTCCATTATCCTTAAAGAGGGGAGCATAGCAGAACACAGGAAGCCAGGGGAGCTGAGAGTTCAGTGCCCAGATATTTGGGTAAAAACAAGAGAGAGAGATTAGGCCTGGTTTGAGCTTTTGATACCCCCATAAGTCCACCCCCACTGACTCACTTCCTCCAGCAAGGGCACCTTTTTCTCCAAAAAGGCTCTGCCTGGTAGTGCCACACCCTGTAGAACAACCATTCAAATGGGCCTATTGATGCCTATTCTTATTGAAACCACCACACCATGGTCTTTTGTGAATATGCAAAGAGTGTTAAAACTTTGTTTAAGGGAACTGAGAAAGTAAAGAAAACAGAGAAACTATACATAGTCGAAGGGAATTCTAAAAGAGAGAAAAAAAAACCCTTAAATGCCTTGTCTAGAGATTTATAGGATTGTGGTAAATGTGGGACAGAGGTTAATATAATTTCATTGAGAATAGTTGGTTCCCTGCATATCAAATGCCGAGCCAAAGGAAAGCATACATGCCCTATGGTTTTTCCTTGTCCAAATCAGAGCGCTAATGATGCACTCACTACTCATATACTGCCTACCCATTTAAGGGTGATTGAAGCTCCCTTCAGTCTATCACCAACTCTGTCATTGGTACTTATTGTTCTTGCTTCTTAATTACTGGGTCAGTATTACCACTCTCCCACATTGTAGGCATCTGTAGTGCTATTAATTATAATGAGCTGCATTATTTTCCAGAGCTATCAAGAAGCTACATTTGACCCAAGTTAACACCTTTCCCGTGGGATGGTCTGGAGTCTCTTTCCTGAAGTAGATGCAGAAGTATTCTTACTGGAAGCCATTTTCATTTACAGTCAAAAACAAAAACAGAAAGTAGAAATAAAAAAACCAAACTCCATAAAAAGTAATAAAATACAAAAAATATAATAGAACAGTACTGCTTTCTGTATGTGTTTTAAGACAGCTGTCCTCATTATTTCTAAGGCTGAGAATCTTTGAGTTCTTCATGTTGTGGTGACCCCCAACTTAATATTATTTCATTGCTACTGCATAAGTGCAATTTTGTGAATGTTATTATTAATTCAGAATAGATGATATGTGACCCCCGCCCAGGTTGAGAAACACAGATTAAAACTTCAGAGAGGTGGGGTAGTTGGCCTGCTGTTACAGTCCCAGCACCATGTCCCTCCTTTTATCTGGCCAGTTGGTTTTCTCACTCTCCACTAGAAGCCTCTCATTTACGTTCTTCATTTTTCCACCCTTTACCATTTCAGCTTCTGACCACCCTTTGACCCATGTCTAATTCTCATTATAAAATATGTGAGAAACTTGAAATTTTCATAATGGGCTCTTTCCCCTCAAAACCTACTGGGAATCAACTCCTGTACTTTCTACATAGCCATGCATTATGATGCTGAAGTTGACCTGAATCACAAAAATTTCAACGGATTCTTAGTTTGAAATCATTGTTTCTTTGTTCATAACATTTCTTCAAATAAGACTTTGTTATTTCTTTTTAAGATTTTAATTTTATTACAGTATTTCCCATTCATTTTCCTCCCTCCAAACTCTCCAGTATCTCCTCCTACTCTCCTACAAATTTATGACCTCACTTCTCATTAAATGTTATTGCATGTATATATGTATTTACATACACTTATATTTCCTAAATGTAATCATAATCTGTTGTGCGCTGATAGTGTTACTTGTATGTATATTTTCATGGTTGATTGCTTATACTGGCCAATCAGTTGGTGTGCACTTCTCCCATGATGGCCCTCTCTTGCATTCCAAGTTCTATTCAGTTGACTGTAGTTTTCTATGTCAGGTTAAGGCCTCATGATATCTTCCTATCCACTTTGGCATGTTCTCTGGTTTAATTCTTGTTCAATTAAGTTTTGGGAAGCCATGCTGGTGAGACTTTATGGGTATAACTTCTAACATTATGAGGAGACACTGTCTCAACACAAACTCCCCAATCCTCTGCCTCTTACAGTCTACCTTTCCACTCTTCTGCAATGTCGGCTGAGCCATAGGTACAGGAGTGTTTTGTAGATGTGCCTACTGGACTGGGCTCCACAGCCCTGCAAATTGGTCTTGTTTTTCTGTAGTGACCTCTATCTGTTGCAAGTAGAAGATTTTATGATGAGTGATAAAAGCTCTACTCATCATTAAGTTGGAACCTGGAGGAGGAAATGAGAAGTCTGGGTTGTGGGGTGATGCTGAAGGTCCTATAAGTGCATGAAAATAAGGCAGGACCTAGCAGAAGCCAAAAGATTCTTATTTCTTTCAAAAATTAAATTGGCCGTGTTTGTTGACTGCATCATAAACTTTTTTTTTTACTAACCACTATACAAACAAGGAGCATCATTAACTTTTGACAGTTACGAAAACATTAAAAGTGTAATATATAATCATAAAATATTTAATTGGCATTATTGTTACCTAGTCTTCCCACAGAGACTGAGTCTACTCTTATTTGTATTCTTATATGTTATTTCTATGTCCCTTTTTATTCTCTGATAAACTCTGGGTGCTGAGCTGTTTTAGATATAGACTTGAGTGCTAATGCACAATACTCTTTAAAAATGTGTATTGACATTTTTCCTGATGTGTGTTCAGATAGGCTGTAAGAGACCAATGCTTTCCACAGTACTGCACTTACAGATGGTTCTGCGATGCCATGTGGGCTCTGAAAATTACACCAAGGTCCTCCTTCAGAGCAACCAGTGTTTTTAACCCTCCAGCCATCTCTACATTTCTAAAATACGTATTTTTGATTGTTTTTGTAGACAATCCAATTTTTTTGACATATTGTAAGACTTCTTTTTTAAATTTCAGTAAAATCTGTTTTCCATTCTCTTGTTGGACTTCACAATACAGTTTGTGTTTATAAACAAAATTCGCAGATTCCATTATTTTGATCTCTAGGTAAACATCAATAGAGAGTCACAGAGAAAACTCATTATTGTTGTGAAGGCAGCACAAACGCCACTGCTTCAGAAGACTCTGTGATTAAGGGCTTCTGATCATCAGTGTCAGTCAGAAGGTCATCTGCCTTCTATATCTACTAAATGACTGCAAGTTATGATTACTTCACCAAGATTTAAGAGCCTAGAATATGAAGAAAGGGTTCCCTTTCAAGGCTCTAATTCAGACTTGCGTTGGAAGGAAACTGGAAGGCATACTTGACAAACAGCACAGTTTTAGTTTACTTAAAATCAGAGATTATTTGGAAGCCATCGGAATTTTGATTACTGTTCTTGTTCAAAAGTAAGTCTATAATTCTCTTGTGTGTTTGTCGAGATAGATCAAAGGCTCAAATGTCTTCAGCAAAGTACCTGTAAATGGGAAAATTAGAGGCAAAAGTTTGGAAGTCTTTTATATATAACATGTGAAAGTCATATTTTTCCATTTCAGCCATGTACATTCATTAAGAACTCTGTGGTTACAGTCAATAAGAAGGAAGAAGTCCTATAATAGTTGGATCATTGGGATGGAAAGGAAAAATTCTAAGAGACACTGTCCCTCTGTTGCTATATTTATGGAAGAAAAATAAGCTTGGCATAAAGGTTTAGATTTTGAAGAAATTTGCCAGCCTTAGACAAAGAATATTCGTTCAGGTGAGGGAAAAGGTTCTCACTCTAACAGTTTGAAAAATATCTAATTGCATGTAGGTTATACATAGTTTACAAAGAAAGAGTCATGTGTTTATTTGTGTTAATATAAGTAAATAAAAACCTCTCTCCATGTAGTGAAAGGAATACTTTTTTTTTTATTTTTTATTTTTTTTTCCATACATTGTTTTGTTTTATTTTTTCCATTCAAGAACATAATTAAAGATAAAAAAAAATTTTTTCCTTTCTTCCCCTTCTCCCGGTCCCCTCCCACTACCCCCCACCCCTCCTCCCTCCCCCTTCTTCCTTGAAAGAGGGCATGGTGCCCTGCCCTGTTGGAAGTCCAAGG